>JASDQU010370383.1:115872-154130 GCA_032191745.1 Picea mariana
GTAAGTTTTAAACCTATGAAGTAAAGCAATGCATATATATTCTTAGGAAAAACATAATTTAATCAATGGCTCATACACAGAGTACATAGAAATTTTATACCGGAAACCCTCAACCGGGAAAACCTTTCTTATATTCATTATATCGAATTTCACCATTCACCATACAATATATACAATGTTTTTAGGTATTCCGTAGATACAAAAACCCTAATCCCTTAATCCGGGATTAATTAAGAAAACCGCCAAAAATAGCAAATCTGCTAAAAATAGCAAAAATTGCCCAAAAAATAATTTTTGGGCGCTGCCCTGAATGTTGCACGTAACCAGGGAGGGCATACCTATCCCCCCCCTAGAAAAGCATCTGGTGCACACGACACAAAGCGCACTACTGGAGGGATAGTCAAATGTAGTTTTCAAACTTGACGCGCCCACACACACACATGCAAAGAATATAACACATACCCAACAATTATCTACTGGTTTAGTGTATATAGGCCCTAAATATGGATCCAAGGGCCGAACTACTTTTATTCCACCCACCTCAAATGTCATGGTGTCCCTCTTTATATCAATGATAGCATACTTGTCATATTCCCAATCAATTTTGAGCAGAGAAGGGTAGGGATCCTTATCTCCCATGATTTCAATTACTTCAAAATCGACTTTGGTTTTAACTCCCGCAACATCAATTTCCACATTTTCTAGCCTTACTACTGGGAAAATGCAGTACTGGTTTTCCATTCTCAATTGGATGGGGGAATATACTAACTGAGGTTTTCCCAAAGCTTCAAAGGTATTTTTGGGTAGGATGTTGATATCAGATCCCAAATCTAGCATGACAACTTTGATTTCAAAATCATCTAGCTAGGCTTCTAACCTAAATTATTTTCTTGTTCACACCTTTCTTCTTTGTATTCTCTGGGTATTATTCTCAAGGAGGTTGGTCCTTACTATGGCTTCTAGGGTTCCCTCATTCCCAAGTATTAGGTGCATGGTGTTTCACAAATTTTCCATAAGTTGGTCATCCCCTAGGATTTCAAAGAACAATTGAAACCAAAGATTGATTACATTTTGAGACTACTCAGGGTGTCTCTTTGGAATTGCTGAATTTCTAGGTTTTGGTGGTGAGGTAAGGAATTTCACAAGTTTAGGTTGAGATCTGACTTTAGGGGATTTATCCATTATCTCTAGAGTGGGGATACTATTAAATATTTGAATTTCATCTTTGAAGAACAACTTTTGTTTCAAAGGGTTATACCCGTCATCCTTGGGAACAACTTTCTGAATCTTAGGCTGACTGTCTACATCTACCCCAGTTTTTTCTCCTCCATGTGTAATGATGTTGATATTAGGTAGTTGTCTTTCAATCCTCCTTTTTATTTCTGAGCTTATGAGATTAGCTCCTCGTTGACGAACCCAATCTTCCCATTTTGCAATCATTTATGGTCAGTCTTCAGTTGCGTTCCCATTATTTTTGCAGTGAGAGCACCATGGTCGTCTTGGGTGAGGGCAGTCTCTAGACAAGTGACCTTGTTCATTGCAGTTGTAACAATGGATCGACCCTCTTCCTCTATTTCTCCCTCCTATGAATGCACCTCCAACCCCACTTCCCTGACCTCTTCCAGGTCCTTGGGGGTTTTGTTTATTCTAAATGTTGTCTGATCTAATATGTCAGCAAGCGCATCCAACGCTCTACATTGATTTGTATCTTATGTCATGGATGCATATAACTCACAATGTATTGTATTAGGCATATTCATGTACTTCTGCATAATAGTAAAATGCCTCGACACATGCCCATGTGTTTGAAAAATCTCACAATACTCAGCTGACTAAGATGTTTAAGTGTTTGGGAAGGTATGGTATATCCATGGTGCATGGAATGGTGGGGTCATAGATACTTGAATAACTCCTCCCATTGGTCCTGGAGAGGGTCCCATTGGATTGTGAGGAGGTCCCATTCCCCTCATGCACGGAAATTCATTTGCCAGATTCCCTTCTGTGTAGCATTATGTGCACCAAACTTGAGGTCGTCCTAGTCTTGGTATCGTTAATTCTTGAATCTTCTCTGTTATCATAGATATTTGTCCCTAGATTTGTGACAAATTTTCATCCACTAGAGGCCTAGTCGCCCTTAGACTCCCTAGATAACCTACCATGGCTTAGATCTTCATCGACTGTTCCAAGGCATCTGTTAAGGTCATTATCCCTTGTTGTGTTAAATGAATTCTCGTTAGAGGTAGTAACCCTTAGATGTACCATTCCCTCTGGTGATATTCGTGAATTGGATGCACTAACCTCCCAATAGCATCTTTAAATTTATAACTGTACTCCCACGAAGATTCTCCTTCCCTTTGTTGAATCTCCTGCAACTCAAAGAGAGCTTGTTGCTCTAACTGAGGTAGTTTGAATTCAATGATGAAATTCAAATGAACTTGGGCAAGGGTGAACGATTTTCCTTGCACCCATGGTTCAATAGCCTTCATGTACTATTTGAGGGCATGACCCCTCAAGGTAGTCTGAAATTCCACTAACTTGTTTTCATCGAGAGTCCCTCTGGATCTCCAATGGCTTCACATATGAACCAATATTTCTATATATCCTCGTCCCCTTCACCCCATAACTCTGGGTATTGGGCGATCGAGTCTCCCATATTTCTAGCCATTCTGGGTCTCATTGTTCCTATTAGAATGAAACCTAACGGTCCTAGTTGCGATATTCTTGGGGATAGCAATATCCTCCCAATGTTTACACTTATAGACTGTGACTTACTAACTGGATGTGATGGAATAGAACTAGCATAAGTATGTAGTATAGATCTTACCACGGGTATAGAGGACACCTGGGGGATGGATGATTCGAGGCTGGTTCCATTGACTTATGGGTAGGTTTATTTGATTTGGGGGGTCTCGTTTTCTTCTTATGGAGAATTCTTCTCGGCCCGATTCCCAATGTTTCCTGATATCGGGGCTGAATCTTCTTGGTCTCCTGCAAGGTCCAGACCTGCTTCATCTTCCCTTGCTTCTCCACACTCCTCTTCTCTTCCGCCCACCTGGTGACTCCTTCCTCTCTATGCTTCTCTCTAATCTAATATTAGACTGGATAGTATTTCTTTTCTTTGTACCTTCATCAACTCTTCCTTCTTTCTTTCATATGTTCCTCTTGATCCAATTTCTTTCTGCAACACCTCAGACTGCTTTGTTTCTTTATTTACCTTTCCACACCACCACTTCTCAACTATGGTGGATCTCCTTAAGGCTCGATCATTTCTTGCGTGCATTTCTTGATCTTCCCCCATCTGTCAAAGAACCCTTTCCCCTTCTCAGGTCATGATCCTACCCCAAACGTAGGTTTTTAGGTTTCCATCTCAGCCAACGGAATAGTTATCATCCCCTCCTCCATAAGGAATAATTTGATCCACAGGGTAATTTCCCTCAGTAGTATTTCATGCACGCCTTTCTTGAAAAATTCTTATGCCCGTGAAAATGATTGGTGATTCTCAGCTGTGAATTCAAAGATATATCCTTCCAGATTCGTGTTAACCCAGAAATCGATGAAGTGTTGTGATCTTCTCTGTGTCCCACGCACATGTCTTCTTGACGCGTTCTTTGAATTCTGGAGATTCTTGTAGCCAATCTATCCAATGGAATAATTCTTCTGGTAATTTTACCCAGAATATATCATACTAGTCACTCGATCTTTCTAAGTAAAAGATAGAATCTCTTGTAGCATTCACGCTTTTACTTCGCAACTCCACTTCCTTCTAGATAAAGGCATCACAATTTCGTTCCCACCATTTTTGAATATCAGATCTATAGATCCACATAAGCATTCTCCTTACAAGTTCCCTTTTAAAACACAATTCCTGGCTATAGAACCATTTTGTTGGCGCAAAAGTGATCAGACCAGGGTCCTTCTCAAGTTACCAACAAAAGGTACCGAAGTGAAACCAAGATGAGAAAGAGAGGGAAGGGTAAGGAGAATACTCAGAAAAACCTCTGAAGTATCAAGATTCATGTTAGTATTGCGCAAGATATATTAATCCCGTAGCAGTTATGAACATTTCCTAGATGGGAATAAAGAAATAGAGTTGTGTTTCCATTCACAATGAAGCAATTAATCATATCATACGTAAAAGATAATACATAGTAGCATTCAAGAGAATTAGAAGACTAAGTACACAAGATATATTTAAAATTTGGGCCTCCAATTGTATTATCATATTAGGTTCTTCTCACAGCTTGAGTCACATATACAAGTAATCATTCGATACTCCCCAACTAGTGTGAGACAAGGTTATCTCAGTCCCTTGCTCTTTCCAACTCTACAATAATAAAAAAATCTATTACATTGACGGTCTGGTTCTTACCTAGATCTCAAAACTCAGCTAAGATAACAACATGAATGATAACAACAATGACTCTAGAAACAACAACAAAACCCAAAAACAACCAAAAACCCCATTATAATCATATCGATCCCATATATATAATCCAGTCTAGGTCTTCTAGTTGAGAACCCGAGATTTCTCTCTTCTTCTTGATATTTTTGAAATTTATTTCTTCAAAATTGATGTTGTGTTGTCCTTCCAACCACTTTCTATTTCTTCCTTTAGTCTTTTGTCTAGATCCTCAGCAGCTTGCGCAACTTTTTTTCACCAAAATGAAGCTGCAACATAACTTATGCAACTTATATTCATCAAAACAAAGGGCCCAACATAATTTCACTAAGAGAGACACTATAAATATGTGTTTATGATGTTCAGGATAGGACCCACTTGGGTAGCCTTTTTTGATTCCCTCAAGAAATAATTCTACCTTATTAAAAATTGTGATGACTAGTACATGATATGGACTACTCTGCATTAGGAAAGAGACTATATGGTGTTTATGTAAACCAACATCTTCCATACCTTGTGCCACCTTTTTCCAAACCCCTTTTTTCCTTTTTCTAGTCCATGCTTTCATTTTCAATTGAAAATTTGTGGGTCCCCTTTTGTATAGGTTTTCAGGCTACAACATCAATTTTTTGGGACTGGGGTGAGCACTGAAAGAGTAGAGCTCAAGTTGGAATGGCTTTTAGTGGTCCTTCTTTTCTATGTTCACTTTCTTTTCTAGGATCGTTTTCTTATTCTTTTATTGTTATAGCCTTAATCTCCACCACATAGGTCAGAGATGAATCCATTAGTGGATAGAAGTCTTAATGCAACTTTTTTTTGAGGTTTGACCCTTGCCAGAGAATTTTTGGAGGTACTACGTGACACCTAGCATGCAACAGGAGAGGCCTCACTAGAGAACAATAGATAAACAAGTGAGGCACTGCCAAACTTCTAGAAAATGGGAGTTACGAGGCGAGGGGCAAGAGATGAGTTGGATATTAGTGGTAATAGCCTAGGAATTCACATTATTCAAGTTTCTAGTGGCCTCTAGAAGATCTAGAAGCCTCCTAAGCCTCTTCCAAGATCCATATAACAAATGAAAGCCTTAGACAAGAAAGGAAGAAAGAATTGAATAGAAAGCTTATGCTACCAAATTGCAGAGGTATTCAACCATTGTAGATAGAAGTCATTGAATCCTAGCATGACCAAAGAGCTGCAAGGAGAGACAAGGAGCAAGGATATTGAAGAATATTTTATCAACACTTAAGGTATGCACGTTTGATGTAAATTCAGATTAAAATCAATAGATCATTTGGTTTTCCCCTTGAATGTCTGTCATTGATGTATACATGTTTAGATATGATCTTGTAGATTATAGATCAGGTTAGATTCAAGCTAGATATAGGATTCTAACATCAAGAAGCAATTACAATGGTTTTGTATTGTCTTTGGTGTGCAATAAGTAGGTTGTATAGGTTGGAGCTGGAACTTGAGGACTGCAATAATCATGATATGCTAAAGACAACCTTCAGGAAAAGGTAATCCATTCACTCAATTCTTTGTATGTGATATTATTATTTGTCTCTATGGAATCCATAGGAAGTATACCCCCTCCTATCTAGGATAACTAGGATGATCCTAGGGAGATATTACTAATCTACTCAGTGAGATCCCTGTGAGCTAATTTCCCATAACATATTGGTGACTCCACTGGGGAGAACTCTACTCTATTTGAATCTCTTTGCCGTTATCTTCCTCTATTTTATGGTTTGAATATTTTTTTCTTCCACTCAGAGTTTCATGGATCATACCTAATAGATATGAGACATTTGAAGATCCTGAACAAGCCCATTTTCTCTCAAAAATTTCTTTTTTTTGCAGCCCTCTCTTGTTGCACTGCATTTGTCTCGCGAGGCATCCTTGCAGGTTGACAAACCTATGTCCCATGAAGCATGTAAAAATGGTGAAAGTCCCACTACTTATCCTTGCAGGTCACCAGATGGACAACAAGTGAGGATCCTCTCTCATCCAATGAAGGAAACCTGCGAGGACCCTTGTAGGGTCCACAAAAAAGGGTCTTTAGGGTGTAAACAAGTTTTTTTTTTTGTGAAATGTTTTCTAGGTTTTTTTTCTGTGAAGCCTAGGGTCCCTATTGTTGGGGAAGAAAACCTTTAGAACTTAGTTTTTCAAGATATTTTTCATCATTCTTTTCATGACATAAAAAAGGAAATGAAAATTTATTTTCTGTTATCATCCCTTGTGAAACATTTTAATGCCTCTTTTCATAATTCCATTTGTGAACTTTGGAGTTTGAAATTGTATTTTTGGGTGATTGATTGTTTCATTTGGTTGAGTTTCCTTTTGCAATTTGGTTTTACATTGTTAAGATCCATTCCTTGTGAGTTTTGGGTTGAGATCTCATGTAGACAATGGAGGGTGCCATGGGGCATCACTACCAATATCACACTACCCTTTGTTGGTTTTCCTTTTGCATTTGTCTTTCTTGCTTAGATCAGGATTTGGTACATTTGTCTTTCAATTGGAAAAACATCATAAAGACAGAAATAGTGTTGCATGCTAGATTACTTTTGAAGTACTAGGAACAAGCTTGCATTAGGAATAGTGTTTGGTTGCCAAATTTTACAAAATTTTTATATTTGGTTTTTGTTTGTTGGTTGCTTGGTGTTTGTGAGGATTCACTTTCTAAAGATTGCAAAGAAAAAGGAAAAGAAACAATCTCTCCCTCCCATAGCTAGAGTTCATCGAAGTGAACAATTTACATTTTCATATTTTCATTGCTTGGTTGGGTCAAGATTCCAAACATCACTAAAGTTCCATCCATTATCTTTGGACCTAAGAAACAAACCTAAAAAGAAGCGCTTAATCTAAAATCAATTAGAATTTTTTTTATTTTGATAGTAAATCAACATTATATAGGCTTAGGGCCTTGGATTAGGATTGGAGAGTAAACTATCCAAGGCCACAAAACTCAACCTAGAAGTCATTAAAAGAATGTTAAATTCATTCTTACAACTAATGTGTTGGGAAGCTCCTCTAACATAGGAGTCAAACACAAGGTTGCATCGAGGCAAGTAGGGAGATTACCCCTCTCTACTTGTTTTCGTGTTTGCAATATTGTTTCAATCGTTACATATATAGGGGTTATGTTGGTTAACACACTCAAAGATTTTGGCTTAGCTACCCTACCCTTATGTGTGTTCAGACTTACAATTGTTTGCCCAACCATTGATTGTTAGGTGGTAGCCTTAGTGACATTTCCTAGGGATCCACATAGGTGAATGCAGGTGGGACGTGCTTTTAGTATCTGGGGCATGCATTTTTCACGGTCTTAGTTCCCTAGAGGGTGCCCACCTTAATAAAGGGTACTTGCACCGGTCAAGCTTGTTTCACATTGATCATCGTAACTGCTCCTCACACCTTCTCTAGTCAATATGGTGGAGACTTCATCTCCCCCACGAAGTTGGTTTTTGGAAGGCCCCTAAGCCAATTGGGTTGCTTGTTGTTTCCTAGATTTGATTAGGGGTGTGCTCTTTGAGTTTGAGTATAGGTCGACCATAGGTTGATTTGTGTTAGGAAAGTAACATAAATTTATTCATCATAGCTGAATTATCGTGCCAATCCTGTTGACTATGATGACTCGAGCCTAATATAGAGGTGCAACCGCCTCTAAAGTGGCGTGTAACAACTAACAAGGTGTTTGAAGGGTCTTATATTTGGTTTGATGAAACTGAATTAGTTGAAGTAGAAGTGGTTGACGAACCTCCTCTGTGGAATTTTTATCCTCCTTTGATTGAACCAAACACCCCTTTACTATTACAAGTAAGGAAAAATTCTAGTGAGCCTTTTTCTTTGTTCACTCATCCTCCCACCATGTTAGGACCAAGTGTCTCATCTAGTTTAACTGAGAATATGATCCCATCCCCACGTGGGACAGGGGGGTATTCCCCTAGGGGCATCCCATCAATGTCCTCACTGCCACCTCTTAGCTCCATTGGACCTACACCATCCACTCCTTTTGTTTTTGGTTCCTCCATATGGGGGACGTCATCCATGTCATATCCATCCATTAACATTCCTAGCATCTCTATGCCCATCCCTTCCATGTCAATTCCCACTTCCATATTCTTTTCCAGTGGGGGGCCAAGATTTGGTTTTAGCATGGGAAGTGGAACTCCTTCCACTTCTGCCAATCCAATGAGCAGGTGTACCTTTTGCATGGAGTATGCCTAGTGGTTTTGGGTCTATCCCTAGTAAAACTGGGGGTAATAGTACATCTAGAGGTTTTAACTTTCCTTGGGTTAGCACACCTTTCCCTAGGGGCACATCCCTTGGGGGAAATGTTTTATCATGGGGAGGTTTTACTTTTGTGTCCACATCTACTCCTGGGGGTTTCATCCCTAGGACTAACTTTGGGAACATCCTTCCTGGAGGGTCCACATTTCCCCTTAGGGGAAACCCCCTTGGGGGCATCTTTGATTCTGGGATAATTCATGCTCTTGGAGGTTCCATCATTCCTGTAGGCACCCACTCTTCAGGAGCTCTCCAACCCTCCATTAGCACTAATATAGTGGGACTGCAAGGTCCATTTGGGAGAACATAGACTTCACCTCCCTACCAATCTTCATTTGCATTGTTTCCTTTCCTTGCAACACTTGATTTACTAGATTTGTCCTAGTTAATGAATGGCCCTATAGCCCATGAACTCTCATGGCCAATAATGCCATCCAAGCTACCATCAGACATTCCTAAGTTTGACAGAAAGTTGGGAGAGGAACCCTCTACACACATCATGACTTACCACTTGTGGTGTTCATCCAACTCGTTTATGGATGATAGTGTGAGGCTACATATTTTCCAAATATTCCTGACAAGAGCCGCCACCAAATGGTACATTGAACTCAAAGTCAGTTCTTTTAGAAGCTTCAATGACTTGGCTATGGCATTTTTAATGCATTAACAATTTCCCATACAGTACGAGATAGGAACTAAGCTCTTGAATTCTTTGCATCAAGACAATTCCACCCACGTCTCTAATCATATTCATGAGTGGTGTCAGTGACGTAGGATGATTAAGACTCAAATTATGAAAAAATTCCTTACAGAGTGGTTCATTAAGTCCCTCCTACCATCCATTGGTAGAGATGTAGCTATGATCGGGGCTGCCACCAAGGAGAAAGCTATAATTTGTTCCCAACACTTATACTTCAACTACTCACATTCAAGTATTCTTTATGATATCATTCCAAATGCTCCTCGGTCGTCAACATATCCCAGGAAGCCAAACCCAAGACCCCATGCCAATGGTGTGGTTGGTTCTATTTCCCATATTTCTATGAACTAGTTAGTTGACCAAATGGGTCATATGTTGAGTAAATCACACCCGTCAGCTACTAGAAATAGTGCTCAAACTACCACAGTTCCCTCTCAGACCTTCGAGGTGCATTATGTTAGCACTCTATAAATTTGTTTGGTTGATAAACAAACGACTGAGGTAACTATTTCAACCAACTTTAGTTTTGATCCTGACCCTTCCAACCAGAGAGGGCTCTCTCAGACATATAGATACTGAAAATACTCAAAAACGATTTGGAAATGGACACACAGATGTTAGATTCTACAATAGGGTAATTTATAAAAAGTGGTAGGACAAACAAGAGAACAGGGTCATTGGGCAATGGGGTGAATTCATGAAATCGTCTGAATATTTATAAGCTATGTATTCCTGAGGGAACAGAGGCAAACTAGGCACAATGTTCAACCAAATAAGTAATATGAGATGGTAGTGGGAAAAGAGAGTAAATACTACTATGACAAGAGGCGTCTAATAGAGGATGATTCTCTTGGTATAGATTTAGAGGAAGAAACATAAAGGTTGGCTACTGAAAACAGAGCACCAATCAAGGGTGAATTCTGAACCAGAAACCAATAAGCACATAACAAGTATAATAGATATGAGAAGGAGCACCAACAAGATGAATTCTTTCTTTTGCGTAAATATTATCACTAAAAGAAAAACACATTCATGAATATCAAATGCAAAAAAACATGTTGAACATCAACACCATGATGAATCTCGGCTATCTAAGAAAACCTTCTCTGCTTATATTAAAATCCATAAGAAATCACAAAGTTTCCTTGCTACAAGGGCATTCCCTTCTCCATCCATTCGAACCCTTCCTTTATATTTTTAACAATATATATAGATAATTTACATATGAGACCCAAAAAACAGATCATCTTCTCTAAGATTCCAAAATAGACATCGGTTACAGAGAAAATAACTTATCAAAACCCAACTTCTACTTTCTCGGGATAGTTTACAAATAGAAACTGAAATACCTAGGATCTTTCCACCAAATGCCATTTGTCTACAATATCACAAAATTTCCTGGAACATACTCGATTTAGCTTGGCATGTAGTTTCGTTTTAACTTTTCAATCTCTTATTTTATTGTGTCAAGCCAGCTAGGTTGATCTTCTTCAACACTTTTGAATGTTCCAACTTTAACCTCCTCCTTTCGTTGCTTCTCCCCTTTGTTTTTTCCAGCTTGTGTGTAGTATCCATCTACGTATCCATTAATGATCAAATCCCTCATAATATGATTCAACCTGATATCTTCGCCTGATTTTGGCTCATTAGCAGATTCCGCACGAGATTTTGTTGTTAGGAATCGTGCAGCATGGCTTTTTCTCTTTTTAGTTAATATCCCTGTCATATTATTTGAATTTCTTGGTTTACTGAAAACCACTGGATCTTTCTCCTCAGCTCCCTTTGGTTTTCTAGGGAACACGAGCCTCTTTCCCTCAACTACACATGAATTGGACGAGTGATTCAATTTGCATGTATCCCACTCTGGAATAAATCGTCAATTACCCAAAATAGAGTAACTTCACCTGTGTTTTGAGTAACAGTCGCCATCAAGTACTAATCATGGGATACTGATGAAAGTCCTTACAGGGATAATGACCTCTCACGTTCGGACATCGATTTCCAATGATGAGTATTAAATCGATTATTTTGTGGCACTTACTTGGTGTTGTGTCGGTGAATGGTACTTAAACAGGTGTCTCGAGATGATTAGATTGGCCATCAAGTTTCATTTCCACATGTGACCCTTGGATTTGACCTATTTAATGGCATTTAACACGTGATTTCAAGGGTGTGATGGGGTGGTTTTGAGTTTACCTACTTTTTCCCCCGAAATGCGTCTGAAGATGCCATGTACCTTTGCAAGAAACCACGGTTGAAATTTCGGGACCGCTTAGACATTTTAACCTCCGTGTTGTTTCCAACCCCAAAATATTTCCTAACCATTGATCTCAGTGGACGGTGATCTATACCCTTTCGAGCCCGATTTTCCTAAAACCTCTGCCAAATTTAATCTCTTTTTCCATTTCTGGCAGTTACCCAAATTTATTGGACTTCCAAATCAATTTAGCACCTCGCCAACCCTGAAATCTCAATTTCACACCAAAAATTTAAATGGTGATAGCATGGGATCCAACTGGGGATGATATCCTCCCAGTGAGGTAGCAAAGAATGCGTAGAACCTGTTCATGATCCATTGATATGCTCCCAAAAAAGGTGTGTACCCTGCTCTAACCTGTCACAAATGTCCTTTGAAAACCGAAGTTTGCACACTACTTTCGCCTGGGGATTGAACATTGGATACAACGCTAAAATCTAACTACACACATTACTGAAAATCCAAACTGAAAAAATGATTTATCATCAATCTTATTCGCACCTACCTACCCTAACTATTGAAATGAGCTCCCAATAAAATGAAATCATAATGCCAATGCAACCATGCAAGAATTTTATCTACTGTCTAGTTTCTTTTCACATGCTTTTCCCAAATCATGTTAACTAATAATTCATTCGAGAATTTACCTATGAATATAAATATAAAAAATTTAAAAACACTGGGAATGTTTACTACCTCCAACAAAACTACGAATGGATCCTTTAAAACATGCACAAGACAACAATCATGTTTCACTCTTTCCACTACATTCTTGTTTTCATGTGATTTAATCGGTTGATTTCCACCAAGAGATTGAAAAATCAGCGAAGACTGTTGGGAATGGAAATCTTCTGAACCACAAGATAGTGTTGATTGGAATAAACCCCCTAGTAGCAAGCAATCCATATTTAATGTTGACGTTGATTGACCATCATCTTTATTCCTAAGCTTACAACCCATCATAAGCTGTAAATTTTGATTGTCAAAACACTCCATATAGCACGCCACAACGTCATGAAACATATGAGAAAACATTTCTTCTTGATGAACCAAAACAGAAGCACATGCCTCCTTCATAAGTGTTTGTTGCTCTTTCTCTACTTCTTCAGTTATGAGAACATTTTCAAAACCATAATCTTTGAAGGAATCAAATAAAATAATTGCTTCTTTATGATCTTTCTACGTTTCTGATTGAACCGTGACATACACTGTTTTGTTACTTTCCTGAAACTCTATGTCATTTGCTTGTTCATTTCTTGAAGTCTCCATAGATACGGTTTCAGAGCCCTCATCCATGTCCACTTAAAATTTGAATAACCACATCATTCATAGGGGAAGGAAAACAACTCTGGAGTACTTTGTTTTCTTGGAGATCTTGTTGAATATCTTCATAAAGTTCAGGAGGAGGAAAATGACCTTTAACAACAATTCCTTGATCATCTTCCTTTGTTATCCCATGTTTTATTTTTAACAATTCAAAGGAAGAGAAACATAATGGAAGATAGCTCTCATTTGCAAGTCCACTGCTTTCTTCATATTCAACCTCATGCCCGAAGGATTTTCGATTTGAAACATTATAAATGTTTTGCTTCAACAATTTGAAAGAAGAAAAGCACAATGGCAAGGTTCTTTCACCTTATTCAAAACCTTCTTCATTTTCTTCGTTGTTGTCGTATGCACATCTTTCAATTTCTTTGGATTACTGAACACACACATCTTCAGCTTCATTTTCGACCAATGGCTGCAATTTTTTGTCAATTTGCTCTATTGAATCAGCGTGACTTGGCATCCTCCCACCTTCCTTTGCTTCAGTGATGATCTTCGCATTTTCTTTCAACAATTTAAATGAAGAAAAGCATAAAGGTAAAGAATTTCCTTCAGCTAATTCAATACTTTCTTCTTTGTAACTATGACATGTAGGCTAATTTCTCTCAATATGCTACTGAAAAGGAACATTTTCTGATAGAGAACATGCAACTGGTTGTTCTAGGAAGTCGACATCACAATCATCATTATATTCATCATATATAGGAAAATCAACAACATCTGCAATGTCATCTAACAAGAACAAACTTGGAACATCAACTTTCTCTTCAACAGACCGATTTGCAAATTCATCTTCTTGGATGTCTACAAATGAATATATAAAACAATCAACTCCATGCTTATCATGGGGTGGATTAGAAGATAAATTAGCACCTCCTTTTTCAATAAGTGGAATATAATCTTTTGCAAAGTCATTAGCATTAAAAGCTTCAAGAGGACCTATGATATTATTAAATCTCTGCTCAAGATTCCAATCGACTGTTTTTTTTCCATATTCACTTTCATGTTCTTGAGCATCCAACCCCTCATTTCGAATATGTTCACATGCTTGGATATTGTGTTGAATATCCTTAGCATCATTAAATATTTGCTGTAAGGACTCAGGTATTCTTTCCATCAAGAGGAAAGACAAATCCGGATGAAGAGTAGTGGCATAATGGAGCATGGAAGCAACTTTAATGGGTTGAATTTCTTTGGGAAAATTGTAATAAATACTAGAAAACCTTCTACTAAAAGTAGAAATAGTTTCATTGCTCTGCCTCTTCAAGGCATAGAATTTTGTAAGTTGTAGATCCAAAGATTTCTTCTTGCCCCAAAACTTCGAAAAAACACTCTTCATTTCTTTCCATGAACTAATTGTCTCTGGTTGCAAATGTTTAAACCATTCTTTGGTATATCCTTTCAAGGATTGAGAGAAGGCCCTCATACAAACATCATCATGGTCAATCTCAAACAAATCTATAAAATGCTCAAACTCTTGGATGTGTTTCTTAGTTGTGGTGGCATTAGGTTCCCTGTAAAAAACAAGGAGGTACTTACAGTGCTTTGGAGGAAAATCATGAAGGGTATGAGGTAATTTCAAAGGACTGTATATATGCTAAATCTTGGAGGGTGTTGGATCAAGTATAAGAGGTGAGACATCAACCTTGGTTTCACGAGGCTCATCAACTTGGTTATGGTTACCACATGGCTCAGATGGGAGATTTTGATCAAAGTCGGTGATAAACTGAGGAGATATATGTATAACTTTAAGAGGAGGACATACAATTTCAATTCTCATGATCAACATTTGCATGCAACAGGTGAAGAAAAATTTGTTTAGCATGTTCGGGAAAAGAAAAAAGGTAATTAATAAAAAAAAATATTATGTCTTGGAAAAAACTCAACTTTAGGTACTTGTTTTCTCCCATGAAGTCCTTTCATACCTCTGTCAAGGGGTCTCATATTCTAGTGTAATCCCTTAATTGAATTTGAAGCTTGAGTGGAGTCACCAATAAAATCTTCAGGCTACTGGGTCTTTGGGCAATGGAGTCACCATGAAAATTTTGAATTCTAGATTCTTTAAAATGGAGTCACCAGGTGAATGATATATAACCTTTCTGTTTCTGAATACTCTTCACCATCAATACTCAGATCTGATCTTTGTCATTTCTCCCAGGGAGGATTTTACCTTCGTCCCCAACAATGATGCCATAATGTTAGAACTTTGTAAATTTGTTTGGTTGATGAACAAACAACAAAGGTAACTGTTTCAACCAACTTTAGGTTGGATCCTGACCCTTCCAACCAGATAGGGCTCTTTCAGACATATAGATACTGAAAATACTCAAAAAATATTTGGCAATGGACACACAAAGGTTAGATTCTGCAATAGGGTAATTTTTAAAAAGTGGTAGGACAAACAAGAGAACAAGGCCATTGGGCAATGGGGTCAATTCCTGAAATCATATGAAAATTTATAAGCTATGTATTCATGAGGGAACAGAAGCAAACTAGGCATGGTGTTCAGCCAAATAAGTAATATGAGATGGCAGTGGAAAAAGAGAGGAAAGACTACTATGACAAGAGGTGTCTAACAAAGGACGATTCTCTTGGTATAACTTTAGAAGAAGAAACATAAAGGCTGGCTACCGAAAGCAGAGCACCAATCAAGGGTGAATTCTAAACCAGAAACCAATTAACACATAACAAGTATAATCGATATGAGAAGGAGCACCAACAAGATGAATTCTTTCTTTTGCATAAAGATTATCACCAACAACAAAACACATTCATGAATATGAAATACAGAAAAACATATTGAACATCAACACAATGATGAATCTTGACTATCTAAGAAAACCTTCTATGCTTATATTAAAATCCATAAGAAATCACAATTTTTTCCTGCTACAAAGGCATGCCCTTCTCCATCCATTTGAACCCTTCCTTTATATTTTTAACAATATATATAGATAAATTACACATGAGACCCAAAAAATGGATCATCTTCTCCAAGATTCCAAAATAGACATCGGTTACAGAGAGAATAACTTATCAAAACCCAACTCCTACTTTCTTGGGACAATTTACAAATAGAAACCAAAATGCCTGGGATCTTTCCACCAAATGCCATTTGTCTACAATATCACAAAATTTCCTAGAACATACTCGATTTAGCTTGGAATGTAGTTTCATTTTAACTTTTCAATCTCTTCTTTTAATGTGTCAAGCAAGCTAGGATGATCTTCTTCAACGCTTTTGACTGTTCTAGCTTTAACCTCCTCCTTCCGTTGCTTCTCCCCTTTGATTTTGTCATCTTGTGTGTAGTATCCATCTGTGTATCCATTAGTGATCAAATCCGTCATAATAGGATTCAACCTGATCTCTTTGCCTGATTCTGGCTCATTAGCATATTTCGCGCGAGATTTTGTTGTTAGGAATCACATAGCATGTATTTTTCTCTTTTTACTTGATAACCCTGTCATATTATTCAAATTTATTGGTTTGCTGAAAACCATTGGATCTTTCTCCTCAGCTCCCTCTAGTTTTCCAGGGAACATGAGCCTCTTTCTCTCAACTTCACATGAATTGGACGAGCGATTTGATTTGCAGGTATCCCGCTCTGGAATAAACCGTCAATTACCCAAAATAGAGTAACTTCACCTGTGTTTTGAGTAACAATCATCATCAAGTACTAATCATGGGCTACTAACGAAATTCCTTACAGGGATAACGACCTCTCATGTTCAGCCATCGATTTCCAATTATGAGTATTAAATCGGTTATTTGGCGGCGCTTACTTGCCACTGCCCATGCAAATGGTACTTAAACATGTGTCTCGAGATGATTAGACTAGTCGTCAAGTTTCATTTCCACACGTAACCCTTGGATTTGACCCGTTTAATGAGATTTAACACGTGATTTCGGGGGTGTGATGGGGTGGTTTTGAGTTTACCCGCTTTCCCCCCCGAAATGTGTTTGAAGATGCCACGTACCTTTGCGGGAAACCACGGTTGAAATTTTGGGCCTGCTTAGACATTTTAACTTCCGTGTTGTCTCCAACCCCAAAATCTTTCCTAACCGTTGATCTTGATAGACGGTGATATATACCCTTTCAAGCCCGATTTTCCTAACACCTTCGCCAAATTTAATCTATTTTTCCATTTTTGGCAGTTACACAAATTTATCAGACTTCCAAATTAGTTTATCACCTCGCCAACCCTGAAATCTCAATTTCACATCAAAAATTTAAATGGTGATAACACATTCAATGCAGTCCATGCAACTGAATAATCCTCAACAACCTGGAGGAAAAAAGAAAAAGGAACAAAAAGAAAAATTCCAATTATGAGAAAGGGACTTCTCCCACCTAGAATACCTAGGAGGGGGGTGCCAAGGAGAAGAGGAAATCTTGGTTCCCTTTCACGATCTGTGAGTGTTGATGTTTTGGTAGCTACAAGAGTCATTAACCTCCACGTGTAACCTTTGACTTAGAATAGAATATTTCAGAAGCAAGTGAACCATTAAACAAATTTGTGGAAACCCTAGAAGACAAGTCAACCTAAAATAATAATAATATTAGATTATTATCTTCCATAAATACAAGTCAACTCCATAGGAAAAAGATAAAAATAAAATATAATTACCAGAAAGTTAGGTCGGCCCAACCAAAAAAGTCATTTGACATATTAATATAAATACATGACGTTTTAGCTCATTTGGTGAGCTAGAAAGTGCACAAGTCTTGTGGAGAGTTGTAGTTGCAACTACAAAGAGGAATAAGGGAGTATGGTAATCTATTGGGTCTTGGTCTCTCTATAACACTATATTGGTGATTCTCTTGGTGGTTCTTGGTGAAATTCTTGATGATTCTCTTGGTGGTTCTTGGTGAAACTCTTGGTGATATTCTTGGTGATACTCTTGGTGATATTCTTATGGTGCAAGTCTGAGAGAGTAGTGCAGTTGTAGCTGCTACAGTTGTGTATGGTACTTGTTCTATGGATATGGATACTCCCTCTCTTGTGTGCTACCCTTGAAGAAGGAATTCTCTACTTGTATTGAGTTATTGTTGTAGTTAGTATTTAGGGTTTATCTGTTGGTTCTGAAGTAGGATTGCCAAAATTATTCTAAGTAAAGGTTAGGATTCTCGGGGGTGGCCTTGTGCCTATGGTTGGGTGAAAATGACGTGACATTGTCTATGTTCAAATGAGCATACCAACATTTCAACATGGTATCAGAGTTGGTTTCCTTCATAATAGTCTAACCGCTGGAAGGAAGATCCTCAGTTTCCCTCATTATCAAGCTCGTTGAGCACTTACTGAACCCACTAAGAAGGTCGCCTAAGAAAGGTGCATCTCTTACCTGGATCAGATCTACAAATTTTTGAAGTTGATAAATTAGGGTTTCCTCATAAAACCCTAGGTTTGCAGTGCAAATTCCTTCATGTCAGTTGCAGTGTCAGTTGTAGAACCAGTTGCAGTGAAAGTTTCTGTGAAGTTTTGGGAATAATCTTTGGCGCATCTCTAGCTACTTTTAGATTACAAGTTGGAGCACCTTTGAATTTTTAAGGTTCATCATTGCATGTCGCTGCTATCGGATGGTGCCACTTCTTGCCAATGTTGTCGAAGGTATGTACTCATATATATTTAAAACGTATCACTATTTTGAGTGTGATTGCAGGAGAAGGGATATCTTACAATCGTAGATCCAGAGGGATCTCAGATCTAACACAGTCAGAGGAATTATGAACATCTAGGTTGCATTTTTTTTTTGAATTTATGATTATCATACTAATCTCTGGTCAAAATTGAAGTTAGAAACTAACTTTAGTCAAATTATTAGATTGATTAAGGTTGAGATTTTAGAGTTTATTTGCATTATATTCTCTCACTCAGATTTCTATCAAGAAAGTATAATGTCTTAAGTACAAGGAACAAGTTGAAGAGAATATTTGTCATCTTGAGTGAAGGAGACTCTGAATAAAATCAACAACACTCAATAAGACTCCATGTTCCAGATTTGATTGATTAAATTAATAAGTTTCCAATTTGTACATATCAAGTTTGATAATTACTACAGTGCTAGTTCTGACAACAGTCCTTGAAAGGTTCTATTACTACTAGATACAATGAATACTTGGTAGCATGTAAGTACTATTGATATAAATGCTTATTGTCCTTGTTTTCAAGATGAACTAACATCTCCTCTAGGAGATACTTCTTGTTTTGCTTCCAGGCATGTCATATTGGTTATTCTATAAATTCCATGGAGGTTACCATGGAAGAATGATTGATCACAACACTAGAAGAGTGTTTTTCCTATTATTGTATTTTATTTATTTACTTTGGCTCTTGTTCCAAAAAGGTCACAAGAAATAGCTCTATGAAGAAGCTATTGTGATTATTGTTCTCGTTTATTATTATTATTATTATTATAAGACTATTATTCTTGTTCGTTGTTTTCCCCTTTGTTGTCCTTGTTCCAGATAGGTCATAGGTGATAACTCTGAGGGAATCTATAGTGACAGTTGCAGGAGACAATATATTAGATGGTCTCTAGTTTGAGACATGGAGTAGACTATCCAAATAAGAAGTTGTATACATGACCATATAAATCCATGTACGAAAGACGAAGAATACGAAGAAGGGTACTTTTGTGAGATACAGAGTATCTCATATGGAGATTGATTGTGAGGAGTATAAGGATCCAAATATGACCGATAAAATTCCTCTAGTGCAGTTGATCACTCTTCATATCATCAGGAAGAGTTAGTAGAGCCAAAACTGCCTACCCAGTTTCATTACAGTAAGCGGGAAGAGACCAGTATGGTGCCATGACACTTTGCAGGATGCAAAGCCATATAGTATTGATGAGCCATATCATGAGGAGAAGATGACTCCACCAGTGGTGAGGTAGGCATCCCCACTAAGCACCAACTCAGAAGGAGTCAAGGATCAGAGGGAGCTAGTTGGCCCATACAATGAAGCAGACATAAATACCTTTCGACGTAATTGTGCATGATGTGATGCTCAAAGGCATGAAGTCTCTAGGAGAAGTACATCTCTAGGACAATATCATACCATATAGTCGATATTAAGATAGATGATCCTATATACCTTACTATGATTGATTCATTGTCCTATATTTTATTTATGATGTGACTCAGTTTTATTTTAAGCAGTAGGATCATGTTTGGCATGTGATGTCATAAGTATGTATCCTATAGCGCTACATAATATCTCATGATGGAAAATGTATAGGATGAAACCTCTTTACTAACATAGCAAGATCTTTATAGTATGTTCTGGTAGAGATGGAAGACATCTAGATATTTGCCACATGTATTATCATGTGGATGAGTGTTGAGAAGAAGTGTGGTCAAATATAATAAAACCTTATGTGTGGTTGCATGACTATGAGTACTATGTCATCATACATAAGAAATTGTTATTGATTTATGCCTTGATTAATTTCATGATTATGGAATTTTGTTGACTATTGGACTGTATTTGACTTATAGGTAAGGCCTACAAGAAGAGGATGACGAGACTTTTTCTAGAGGACAAGTGATGAAGTCAGTAGATTGAATATCCAGTTGATATTCAGTGCTTGAGAGGGAGTCATATGGTCAGCTCCAGATGGAGTTGGGTACCATAGTAAGGAGTAGGAGGCTCCGTCGGATGCAGGAAGTAGTAATGTGTGGTGCTCAGTACAGTTGAAGCTGAGTATGTGGCAGCATGTGCAACAATGTGGCTTTGGAATCTACTGTCTAGGTTATTTGATCTCAGATTGGAGGCGACATGCATTTGGTGTGACAACCAGAGTTGCATGAAGTTGTTAGAGAACCCGATGTTCCATGACAAGTTGAAGCATATTGAGATCATATACTATTATATTAGGGATTTGGGATAGAGGGGAGCAATGATGCTCCAGTTCATGACTTTCAAGGATTAGGTTGCAGACGTGTTCACCAAGCCATTCTCGAGGATGAAGTTCGAGTATTTCAGGGACAAGATTGGCATGGTCCCTCTTCAAAGGGAGTGTTCTCATCCAACATGAAAAAGGGTTGGCACTGAGAAAAAATGGAAAAATCTCATCTTGCATGAAAAAGGGCTGGCAATGAGTCTAGTGGGTCTCATCTAGCATGAAAAAGGGATGGCACTGGGAACAAATGTAAAATATCATCCAACATGAAAAATGGTTGGCACTAAGTCTGGTGGATCTCATCTAGCATGAAAAAGGGATGGAAGTGAGAGACGTGGATCTCATCCAACATGAAAAAGGGTTGGCACTGAGACCGAGGGTGCACATGATCAAGTATTGATGCATTGCAGGGTAGTGGATGTCCTGGGGACATGTTGTAGCTATTGAGAGATATCCACAGACCTTGGATGCATGGGGTGAAGTCATGTTACACTATGGATATCCTGTGTTGATATGGTAATTCTACCTGTAGAATGGTTTGGAAGACAATGTGAGTCTTTCCCACACCATGTGAGATGTATGGATGTGTTTGAGACCACTACATGAAGAACATCTTAGTTAATACCTCCCTAGATAAGAGGGAGTGTTGTTTGGTAGCTACGAGAGGTATTAACTTCCACGTTTAACCTTTGACTTATAATAGAACATTACAAAAGCAAGTGAACCATTAAATAGATGTGTGGAAACCCTAGAAGACAAGTCATCCTAGAAGAATAATAATATTAGATTATTGTCTTCCATAAATACAAGTCAGATCCATAGGAAAAAGATAAACATAAAATATAATTACCAAAAATTTAGGTCGGCCCAGCCAAAAAAGTCACTAGNTAGTAGACATACATGACATTTTAGCTCATTTGGTGAGCCAGAAACTGTGCACGCCTTGTGGAGAGATGAAGTTGCATATGTAAGGAGGAATAAGGGTGTATGGTCATCTCTTGAGTCTTGGTATCTCTAAATCACTATCTTGGTGATTCTCTTGGTGGTTCTTGGTGAAACTCTTGGTGATTCTCTTAGTGGTTCTTGGTGAAACTCTTGGTGATATTCTTGGTGATACTCTTGGTGATATTATTATGTTTCAAGTCTGAGAGAGTAGTGCAGCTGCAACTGTTGCAGTTGTGTATCGTACTTGTTCTGTGGATATGGAGACTCTCTCTCTTGTGTGCTACCCTTGGAGAAGGAACACTCTACTTGTCTTGAGTTGTCGTTGTAGTTAGTAGCTAGGGTTTATATGTTGGTTCTAGAGTAGGCTTGCCAGAATTATTATAATTAAAGTTTAGGAAGCTTAGGGGTGGCCTTGTGCCTATGGTTGGGTGACAATGATGTGACATTGTCTATGGTTAAATGAACATACAAAAAATTTAACATTGGGGACGACCATCCTACTCATCAGTGTCCTCGAAAGGATGAATTCCACAAATTTTTGGCGTAGCAGCAGGCCCCCCAACAACCTATTGTCTTAACCCATCCTTTCCCCCCTCAACCTCAAAGCATGTTTTCCACAAATACTACCCCTCCACAAGGGGGCATGGAAGGTACCCCTCCTCATGAGGAATATTCCTTGAATTATTCCATGTTCATGTGTGACCACATGATCAACTTGCAGATGTGGTCCAAGAACTATGATATACCTGAGCCTTCCCATGATGTACCAAAAGCAACATATTCTTCCCAACCCGACGACCCTATCCAGATAGAGAATCCATTTCTTGATGCACCACTTTTCCCCCTAAAGAATTTTCTTCGACGTGCAACACATAATCCTAACACATTGGTTGCCCATAACTACAATATTGTGGAAGACTTAGCCAAGGAACCTTATGCCATGTTGGTGCTTGAAGTTATCCAGAGTTGTCCCACACAATGGAAAGCCTTGCTATCTACCATAGGCAGGGTTGATCCCTCAGAGTCGAGTTTAATGACCTTTGATTCATCTTAGGTTACTCATAGGCTCTCCCATCAAGTAGCCTTTCAGATCAAACTGCAAACAATTGGTAAAAACATCTTTCGAATGGTCGTCAATGAAGGATCCTCAACTTATATCATGTCTATTTCTTGTTGGAAAGTTATTGTCTGTCCTAGTAAACTCAATACATATCCAACACACTTGAATGCATTATGTGGATACATGTTCCAACCCCATAAAATAATCTCTCCTTACCCATCAAGTTAGGTAGTAAGACTGTCTTTGTCACCGTGGAGATCGTTGATGCACCACTTGAGTACAATATATTAATCAGGCATAGTTGGTTCTATGAGATGACTACAATTGTCTCATCAGTATTTAGGGTCTTACGTTTCCCTCACCAAGGAAAAATATTTACGATTGATCAACTTGAGTTCTGTACCCGAGACCTTGGATCCAATGCAGGGTCTAATGTACCCTTTTTCAATGATTCCATGTAGTCGTATTTGCACATTGGTGTGGGAATGTTTAAATTTCCTTCACTCATGGGTATATTCCCCCTTCCCCCACCATATTCTACTACAACCATTGCCCCCATCAAAATGATTTACTCATCTATAAGTGGATCCCTCGGGTCTTTTGATCCTTGGGTGGTACCTTGCCCTGAGGATGTTGATTCATATGGAGCATCCATGCTGCTTACCCCAGTAGAGATTGTTGACCCGACAATCCCATCAAGATCTGTTGATATTGGTCAGCACTTCCATCCTCATATAGAATGTGATCAATCTACTCCTCCCATATGGGTTTTTGACTCACTTAGTTCACATGAATCCCTTGATTTTGATTTTCCTTTAGAAGAGGTCATCTTGGATGTCATGGCTTCCATAGACAAGCCCAAGGAAGACAAGAATCATCTAGAATCCATCCTTCCTAGTTTGGAACTAATGAGAGTTGACATGATGAGTCTTGATCTGAGACTGAGGGAATTTGTTGGTACACCTGGTGAAACCCCTAGTCTTGACCCTTTTCCAGCTCAATTATCTTTTTTAGAACTTTCCACCAAATTATATGCTTCCCTTCCACCAAAGATTCACGTTTTGTACCCTCTTTACATCTTGATGGAGCCCATCAAGGTGCTTCCCTAGCTCGCATGACTACTCATAATGAGTATATTTGTATGTGGAAATTTGATCTCGGCTGGCATGGCCCCAACGTGGTGATCCATATAATGTTGACATCAGCTCATGAGTTCATTAATGATGAAAACAATCCTTGGCCTAAGCCTAGTCATGGACTCTACTTGGTATAAAGCATCAATATGTGTAGTTCCTTGTACATAGGTGTGTGGTGTGAGTGTGCTTTTGTTTTGCATATATCATATCCAAAAAATCTAAAAATGTTTTCCTTTTTTGAGATTTCACTATGTGTTTTGACCTTGGAATCTAGTTTACATGTGTTTTCACAAGAGTCCAGGGACTTTTTATGAAGATGGCCACTTACACCAAACTTGAGGTACATGTTCCTACACTAGCATATAAGGATATGTTTTTCACTGCATTTCCCACTCTACACGATTAACCATCCATATTGCCAACATTATACCTCAGGTTCGAACCCAACTGGTTGCGATGCTAGCCACTCCTTTTGCATGTCATAACTAGTTCGGTAATGCCTACCTATCATGGGTGCCCTAGTTAGAACCTGTAATTCCATCAAGTTCCCATGTTGTGATTTTCCCGTATGACCGGGAGCCCTCCTTTAGTCCCTCCATGACTTGAATATTGAGCCTCATTCTCATCTCTTTGCATTCATTATGGCCATATCCCATGGGGGTTCTCAAAAACTTTTATGTTGATTAATGGTATCCTATGCATTTTCTACTCACGTCATGCCTCTTTCCCATGTGTTGTTGTTTTCCCATATCTTTCTTACTTCTATGCAGTAACCTTGAACACATGCCTATTGCATTATTTGGCCTCTGCTTTGAATCTACCCACCCAGGGAGAGAACAACTGCTAAGAGTGGACCTCACTTGCTGGAACCATTTTCATTCCTCATTTCTTAGGTTAGTTCCACACACTTCGAACATAGGAGAATGTTCTTAAGCCACTCATTCTCTCCCAATGATTCTCCTTTAATCTCTTTTCAGACTCTTTAAACATGAAAAGGTTTTCGAGTGAGATTTGTTTATTTCACACTCATTAAAAGTTTTGAAAGGACATCTAGCTGGTGTAAGTTTAACCCTTTTTTTAGTTCGGATGGATGACTTAGGAAAAATGAATAATCTAGTTCACTTGGGCTAGAAGAGTTCTCCCTTGTATTGTTTTATACTTTTTCGGGCATGGGGGACTAAATTTACAAAAAAAAACATCGATATTACTTGCATCATTCTTTTGTGCTTGTTAAACCATGAAGGAGACTGGTCTTACTTTCATCATTCTTTCGTGGTCGTTAAACCATGAAGGAGACCGAGCATACTTGTGCCATTATTTACTTCTTGTTAAACCATGAAGGAGTCAAAAAATACAAAACAAAATAAAAAAAGAGTGGGGTTTTTTCACCATTGGTCTATTCTCAACATGGAAACATCAGTCGAATCACCCTTGAACATGGCACATGTTTGAGTCATCATCATTCAATTGGATTTTAGCTTGCCTAGGAGTCATCCCAGTAATACAAGTCAGAGATACTCCTCTGGATGGTTACTCTTCTAGTCATCATGGAGAGTGCTTCAATGCCTCATGTGTTGTTGCACTATATTCATCCAAATCTTGTGTCTTGCTACCAAGTCACCATGTGTCGTGCTATATGTTCAAGGGAAGTCTAAGCATGATTTGTCCATCTGTTGTTTTGTTGACTTTCCAAGTCATCCATCCCTGTGTCAGTTGTACTTTGTGAGACTCTCTCTTCACATCATCTCTTAGTGTATGTTTCGTGTCGGTTGATGGGGGATACATCAAGTCCCTCCTTCGACGAATCTCTTTCTATCCACTTTAACACATTATCTAGGATAGGGATATAGAAACCATATAGTACCTTGGAGCTTGCAGTCCTCAGTGGCAGGTCTCCTTTTGTTCGACAATGGGTTTTCATCATTGACTTTTTATCGATTGATTCTAAGAGTGTTCGAGATCAGATTCTCTATTCACACTCGCTAGATTGCACTAGGTACCTTGGGGTCCATATTCATCATCGATGGGTCCCCTCGCATTTGTTAATGATATACATTACTGACCAACAATCAAACAATTTATACCATTCTCGACATCAACTCATTTACTCGCATGTTGTAGATTCATACCATCGGGGTTTGGGACGAATACCTTGGGTTTGGGGCCATATCATTCCTTTACAACAACCTCTCCCAAGTTGCATTGGAGTATATCACTTGTATATGAAGATTTAGAGGGAACTCTCCTCAGTGCTCATTGTCTTCCTAACATTTATATGGTGTCTCATAGATCCACATTATATCTGCTAGTGTATATGATTATGTTCCTGACCTAGATCTACATTGTATTTGTTGGTGGCTATTATTGAGTTCATGACGTAGATCCATATTATATTTTCTCGTGGATACGATCTTATTGATGACATGGATCCATTATGTATTCTTTCATGGCCATGGTATAACATTTCATTTCATGGATGTGTGGTGTATTGTTTGGTGGCCATGCTTATTATGAGTCTGAGTATGTCTACCTAGGGGATTGGTCTATATATGCTCATCCTTAGTGTTTGATTGTAGGACTTCTTTGGTTTCTGAAGCTTCTTTAATCTCTCCTTGTACTGCCTTATATGGACAATATTCTTAATGTATTTCAACCATCCACTCCTTCCTGACCTCACACATTAGGGGGTATCTGTTATAGAATTAATCTACACACTACATGTCAGAGAGGATTCCATTAGTGGATAGAATCATTATTGCAAATTTTTCATGAGGTTTGACCCTTTCCA
Source organism: Picea mariana (assembly GCA_032191745.1). Taxonomy (NCBI): domain Eukaryota; kingdom Viridiplantae; phylum Streptophyta; class Pinopsida; order Pinales; family Pinaceae; genus Picea; species Picea mariana. The sequence goes on from JASDQU010370383.1 coordinate 142,679, forward strand.
AATCATTTTTGGAGGGCCCCGCGTGACACCTAGCATGCAACAGGCAAGGCCTCGCTAGAAAACAATGGCTCAACAAGCGAGGCACTGTAAAACTTCTAGAAAAAGAGGAGTTACAAGGTGAGGGGCGAGAGATGAGTTGGATATTATTGGTAATATCCTAGGAACTCACATCATTCTAGTTTTTAGTGGCCTCTAGAAAATCTAGAAGCCTCTTCTGAGCCTCCTTCAAGAGCTATATAACAAAGGCAAGCCTTGGAAAAGAAAGGAAGAAAGAATTGAATAGCAAGGTTATGTTGCCAAATTGCAGAGGTATCCAGCCATTATAGCTAGAATTCATTGAAGCCTAGCATGACCAAAGAGCTGCAAAGAGAGACAAGGAGAAAGGACATTGAAGAAGCTTCCATCAACACTTGAGGTATGTATGCTTGATGTAAGTTCTTGTTTTTAATCAATATATCATTTGTTTTTCCCCTTGAATGTTTGTCATTGATGTATAAATTTTCAGATCTAATCTTGTATATTATAAATCAGGTTAGATTCAAGATAGATATAGGATTCTAACATTGGGAAGCAAGTAGAATGGTTTTGTATTGTTTTTTGTGTGCAAGAAGTAGGTTGTAGAGGCTGTAGATGGAACTTCAGGACTGCAGCAATCAGGATATGCTAAGGACAACCTTAAGGAAATGGTAAGCCATTCACTCAACTCTTTGTATGTGATCCTATTATTTGTTTCTAGGGAATCAATAGGAAGTATACCCCCTTCTATCTAGGATAACTAGGTTGGTCCTAGGGAGATATTTATGATCTACTCAGTGAGATCCTTGTGAGAGAATGGACCAATATATCCAAAGTTTAGGATATATGAAAGGATTTAAAATGGAAGGTGTTAAGAATGGTCAGGACTATAACGTTATCCTTGGGAGGGACCCCTAGTATGACCCCTTTTTCCTGGGCGTTGACATCACGATACTAGGGAATAGAAGCTGACCACCAAGGTGAAACAAGGCAACTAACACAATTTCCCAAACCAATGATCCATTATTTGAATTCAACCAAATATCCCAATCCACATGCCCACCAAATTAAGCACAATACTTTGCATAAAATGAGGACTAACATACCTCATGGTGATAATATCTTACCATCTCCCATACTCTCGGTTGCTTGAATGTGATGAGCCTTGGTTGATTTGTGTTGGGAGGAAAATAAGGGGGGGTTTTGGGCTGCCATCTGTGGACATGTTGATCATCATCATCGTGGTGTAGATCATGTGCTCCATTGCAGGCCTTGAGACATGATCTCCTCCATTTACCCCTAGGAATGGGGGGTAACAAATCCAAAAGGACCACAATCGGCTAATATCCTCACCTTGTGGGAGCCCAATTGTGTTGGTGTAAAAGAAGGATGGGACATGGTGGCTCTGTATTGATTATGGATTCTTGAATAAAATCATTGTCAAGAATCGATACCCCATACCTCGAATTGACGATATTCTTGATCAACTTAAGGGTGCCAAGTTATTTAGTAAGATTTATTTGAAGTTAGGCTATCACCAAGTTCTTGTAGAACCAACTAATGTATGGAAGACAACCCTCAAATATAAATAAATACTCTTTGAGTGGTTGGTCATGCCTTTTATCTTGACTAATGCTCCAACGACATCCTCATCTTCAGCTAGACTTGGGAAGAGCACTTGTAGCAAATTCAGTAGGTCCTGAGCACCCTATGACAACACAAGTTATATGCCAATATGGATAAATTCTCATTCAACATGCAAAGAATCCAATACCTAGGATACATGGTGGATGAACATGGGGTACATGCAGACCTAGCCAAGATTCAAGTCATTTGTTATTGGCCAACGCCGATGACTCTGGAAAATCTCTACAGCTTCTTGGGATTCTCCAACTTCTACCATAGGTTCGTGTTGGGGCTCTCTCGTATCGCCTGGCCCTTAAGTCAACTAACCAAGGGGGACATAAAGCCAAGTTTTCCTGGTCTAAATCACAATAGAAATCATTCCAGGATCTAAAACACCACCTTTGTTATGCACCAATCCTCACATTTCCAGACCCACAACAACCATTTGAGATTGAGACAGATGCCTCTTGTTTTGTTATCGATGTCATCCTCACTCAACAAGGACATATGATATCCTATCACAGTGAAACACTATATGATGTTGTTCACATATATTCCACCAATGAAAAGGAGATATACTCCATTGTACAAGCATATCGACAATGGAAGCATTATATTATAGCAAGGAAACAATCATCCACATTAATCGAAGGACTTTGTAATTCATGCAGACACAAGGAAAGATATAGAATGGTTTCCATCAGAAATGGTCCACATACCTGCAACAATTCCACTTGAACATTAATTACAAGAAGGGAAACATCAACCATATTGTAGACTGTCTTAGTCAGCCCTGAGTTGTGGCACTCACCACATTTGTTATATTTTGTGGGAACGAGACCTCCAGGTGGCCACAATTATACAAAAATGACTTTGAATTTGCTACTACTTATCAGAAAATGAGTGTTGAAAAACAAGTTCCAGACTTCCACATATAGGATGTGTTCTTCTGCTATCTAGGCCATCTTTGTTTTCCTTCAAGAAAGCATGCAAAGCTAATTTGGGAGGCACATTTTAGTCGAGTGGAAAGACACAAGACAATATCATTACTTCAGAATAATTTATACTGGACAAAGATTCAACATGATGTTGACCAGTGCACTACATGTGCCATCAATAAACCATCCATCAAGAAGCAGGGGATGTACACTCCTCTTCTTTCCCTAGAAAAGTGTTGGGAGTTTGTCTCCATGGATTACATGTCAAGTTTTTCATTCACCAAACATGGTCATGATTTTGTTTTTTGTGGTTGTAGATCAGTTCTCTAAGATGGCCATTTTGACACCATGTAAAAAGAGTATCATAGTTAATGCCATTGATAGGATCTTCTTTGAGTAGGTTTGGGTTCATTTCAGGCTACCATGGACCATTATTTCATATAGAGACAACAAGTTCCTCAGTACTTTCTAATTCAGCCTATGGTCTCTAATGGGCACCAAGTTGACCAAATCACTTTCCTCTCATCCCCAAATAGATGGAAAAACAAAAGTGGTCAACATAATCATTGTGCATATCCTGCACATGTACAACTTCAAGAATCCATGTAAATGGGATGAGAGCCTTCTATATGTTCAACATAGCTATAATAGAGCCCTCCCAGCTCCATTGGCCACAACCATTTTCATATATTCTTTGGGTTCCATCCTATAGTATTCCAGATATAAAATAGTATGCAGAACATAAATATTTTAGCATATAAATGGCAGAGCAACAATGATATAACTAGAACAATACCATAATAATACCAGGATAAAACTAGAAAGAGAACCTTGATTAATGATAGAAATTTTCACTTGCCTCTTCGAAGGGGCAACCTCTAGTAGAGCATAGCTCTATTACAATAATATCCAAGACAAGATTTATCATACCCTCTACTCCTATTTATATTAAATATGTCTATCCAGAAGAACAATCTAGAGGAAGATCCTTCTAGAAGTGGAAGCTTCTATTAGGTCTACTTACATTTGACTTATTCTTCCTTATTTCTAGGCCTTATTAATACTAACCTTTATTAATGGAATTTTATTATTCTACCTACATGAGGGGTTAGGGAGGTTAGGTCCCTAACATTCCCTCCCCCTTGGAGAACAACCTTGTCCTCAAGGCTTAAAATGAGGAAATTGTTGTAGAATGGTGGTTGAATCCCAAGTGGCATCTTCTGGAGTTGTATCTTTCCATTGGACTAACACTTCCTTTATGGTGCGTTGACAGAGAAAATGCTCTCATTGGGACAAGACTGCTTGTGGCTTCAACCATATGGAACCTTCTTCATACAACTCAGGGAGACTAGTTTGAGTTTGGCACTTAGTTCCAATCACCTTCTTTAAGCAGGAAACATGAAAAACATGATGGATCTTCAACTGAATGGGTAGAGATAATTGATAGGCCATTGATCCCACACGCTTGATAACTATATAAGGACCACAAAATCTGGGCACAGGTTTCTAAAAGTCTTCAAATTTGAGTGAAGTCTGCTTATAAGGTTGTAGTCGAAGAAACACCTGGTCCCCTTCAAAAAAATATCGTTTGGAATGACCTTGATCTGCTTGTTTCTTCATGCAATTCTGATCCATGACCAAATTGTCTTTTAGGGAACAAAGAATAGCCTCTTAGTCTGTAAGATTTTTATCAACCTCTTGAACCTTCAAGACCCCTAGAATATATGAGAGAACTGATGGGAGATCTTGGCATAGACTGATTCAAAAGGAGTCATGCAAGTAGTTGTATGGTAATATGTGTTGTACCACCATTCAGCTAGGGGTAACCATTGAGCCCATCGGTTTTTCCTCTCAGATGAAAAACACCTCAAATATGTTTCCAAACACTTGTTGACAACTTCAGTCTGACCATTCGTCTAGGGGTGATAGGCAGTGTTGAGATGTAATTGTGTGCCCTATAGCTTGAACAATTCTTGCCAAAGATTGCTGGTGAAAGTGGGGTCTCTGTCAGAGACAATAGAATTAGGCATTCCATGAAGCTTGAAGATATTATCCATGAATATTTCAGCCACTTTGGCGGCTATGAATGGGTGTTGAAGAGAACAAAAATGAGCATATTTGGAGAGACGATCTACGACCACCAGGATGACTGACTTATTTCTCAATTTAGGTAATCCTACAATGAAATCCATAGAAATATCTCGCCAAATACTAGGGGGAATCAGAAGCGGATGGAGTGTGCCCAGAGCTTTGACAGTTTCTCCCTTGTTGCATTGAAAAACCTCACATTCATCCACAAAGGTGCGGATGTCATGTTTCATACCATCCTAGAAAAAAGAACATTTGACCCGTTCATAGGTTTTGGTAAACCATGAATGTTCGGTTGTGGGTGAGGCATGAAGTTTAGAAAGTACTATGGATTTTTATGATTTCTTGCATAAATACAAACGCTCTTTGTAGTGAATCTCTTCATTATGACAAGAGTACCCTGAATAAACTGAAGAGTTGTGTTGCAATTGGTGGAGCAGGCTAGATATTTTGGGGTCTTGCAACCATTCTTGACGAACAACTTGGAGAAAATCTAGTACATGAAGGAGAGGGAGTAAAGGGATCCATCTTCTTCATATTTCCGAAAAAGAGCATCGACCACAACATTTTCCTTTCCATTCTTGTAAATTATCTCATAATCATATCCAAATAGCTTGGTCACCCATTTTTGTTGCATCGGGGATGAAATTCATTGTTCCAGGAAATAATTGAGACTTTGATGATCAATTTTGATTTGGAATCATTGACCCAATAAATAAGGATGCCAGAGATCCACAGCATGAAGAATATATAACATTTTATTTTCATAAATGGATTGGCCCAAAATGTCGCTCTGAAAGTTGTTTTCTAGTGAAGGCCAAAGGCGTTCCATATTGCATGAGGACGGCTCCAATTCCTTTCCCGGAAGCATCAAATTCCAATACGAATGTCTTTGTGAAGTCTTGAAGTGCTAGGACAGGGTTTGATCACATAACATCTTTCAAAGCTTGGAAGGAATGATCCGCAACTGAAGTCCAAGCCAAGTGAAAGCATTCTTTTTAATGAGAGAAGTGAGAGGAGCTGCAATTTTTCTATAATTCTGAATAAACTTCCTATAATAGCCCGTTAAACTCAGAAAACCATGCAAGTTATTAAGAGTTTTAGGGAAAGGCCAATCTTGCATAGAGTCAATTTTCTTAGGATCCACTCGGACACCATCCTTGCCGAAACTATGACCCAGGTATTCCACTTCTAAGGCACCAAAGGCACATTTAGATTGTTTGAGGAAAAGTTGGTTCTTAGAGAGTATATGGAGAGCTTGATTCACATGGGAGAGATGGGATGGCCAAGTTTTACTATATATGAGAATATCATCAAAGAAAACTAAGACAAAAATGATGAAGAAAAGGACATAAGACATGATTCATAAGACTTTGGAAAGTGGAAGGAGCATTACACAATCCAAAGGGAATTACCATGAATTCATAATGACCCTCATGAGTGAGAAATTCAGTCTTGGGAATGTCTTCTTCTTTCATACGGATCTAGTGGTAGACGGAACGTAGATCCAATTTGGTGAAGTATTGATTACCACTCAATTCATCCAAGAGGTCATCAATGACAAGAATGGGGAATTTGTATTTGATTGTGAGTTTTTTAAGGGCACGAAAATTAGGACACATGCACCAAGTACCTTCTTTCTTGAGTACCATGACCATAGGGGAAGAATATGGGCTAGTATTGGGACGGATAAGACTTTATTCTAGAAATTCATGAACAATTTTCTCAAATTCATTCTTTTGGGCAAAGGGATGACTATAAGGCCGAACATTGGGAGGAATATTTCCCAACATGAGAGGGATGGAATGATCATGGAATCCACGAGAAGGGGGAAGTTCTTTGAGAGTGTTAAAAACAACTTGGTGGCGAGAGAGGATAGATTGGAGGTAGGGATGCAAAGAAGGTGTCTCAATAGCATGAATGGAGTGGAGTTGGGATATAATTCCCGAATGACCTTTTTTGAGGAGCGTTTCCATGTGATGGGAACTGATGATATCAGGGGAGCCTGTTGTGATGCCTTGGAACTTATATTGTTGTCCCTCCTGTTGGAATTGCATGGTTAATTCCTTAAAATCCATGAGAATGGGGCCTATAGTGTGTAACCATTTGACACCAAGAACAATGTCACAGCCACCCATGTCTATAGAAAACATATGGGATTTTAGGTGATACTGACCAATTTGGAGTCACACATTTTCACATCATCCCCCACATTTCATGGAATCACCATTGGAAATCATGATTTGAAAATTATTGATGACACAGATGTAACAATTGAATTCTTGGGAAATGCAACGATGAATAAAATTATGAGTGCTACTATTGTCCACAAGGATGATGACTTTCCTATTTTTGATGTAACCAATTAATTTGAGAGTCTAGGGACCAGAGAAGCCAATGAGGGCATTAAGTGAAATCATTGAGTCAACATATGGTGGATCAGAGGGTGGGGTTAGATCATATAGTGGTGGTAGTTCCTCCAGATGAGGAACAACAATATATTCTTCATAAAGATCCTCAGTCACAGCCATAAAAATCTTATGTTATTTACACTTGTGCCTGGGAAAATATTTGTCATCACAATTATAACAAAGACCCTTGAGTTGATGTTCAACCATTTCAGCCCTGGTTAATTTCAAGATCTTGAGGGGAGCTGCAGGAGGGGTATAATTGGTGGGTTTAGGGCAAGGAGGAAAGGAGGGTTTGCGGGTCTGGGAGGATACAATCTGTTGTGCTTCCTTGGATCATTGAGTAGCTTTCAACCAAGTATGGGGGCATGCCATGAGAACATGGGCACAAATTTCATCTTTGAGGCCACTAATAAATCATTCCCTAAATAAATCATCTGACATGCCCTCCGTTCTGAAAGCCAAGTGTTCAAATGTGGTAATAAAGTCTTCCACTGTCCAAGACTACTTTAACTTGTTCAAACGACCTAAATGATGGGTTCCAGATTTAAAGCAGCCATAAAGTTTAGCCACAAATTGTGTCCAAGTAACATACCCTTGGCATGCCTTTTTTCGCCATTTCCACCATTGCCATCGTTCCAGATCCATATGTAGGACACCATAATGAAGCTTGGCTAAATCATCATTAATTCCATGCAAAGAGAAATAATGTTCCATTTAAGTGACCCAGCTTGTGGGATCTGATCCATCAAATTTGTTCACCTCAATTCTGGGAGGGTGGAAGTTGCAAGAAAAGTGGGTAGTATGAGGAACTTGGTAATGGAAAGATTCATGCTCATCCTGATAAGATAGTTTTTCATAAGAGGAAGGGTTCTAGGAACGTCCCATGAAGTGTTCAAAGGTGGATTTGAGGTCTTTGAGGTCTTTTATGTAGGAACATTGTTTCTGGAGGACCTGAATAGCCGAATTGATTCATCTAAGTTTTTAATTGATATTCTTGATGTCTTACTTGTTTTGGTGGGTGTCAACAATCAAGGTATTGAGTTCTTGGGATTGGGTGGTAGCCATTTGGAAAAATAGGCAGGAAAATGGTATAAGGGAAACAAAAGGGGTATGGAGGGGTGGGTGGGACCACTGAGAAGAAGGGTTTCAAATGATAGGTACCACTGTGATCAGGGAGAAAAGGGGGATCCAATGGGATAGGGGGAAAATAAGGGTGTCGGAGAAGCGTCGGGTCCACACAAAAAAATTGCGTTAAAAATGATAGCCATCACTGGAATTGGGGCGAAGAGAGGAACCTAATGGGATAGGTCCTAAATAAGTGTGTCGGTGGGACCACTATACTCGTTTTTTAACTCCTGCGGAGATACTTCGACCTAAATAATACTGCAGTGATGAAATGCCAAAATGCTTAACAGAAATAAATGTGTAGTGATTTCGCAACCAAAATGCAGAAGGCACAGTTGCGCAGCAATAGATCTTTCCTGTTTTGTTTTTGTTTCCATCCCCAGGGGTAGGATATTCAGGGTTTCTACAGACAAGGTTTTGCGCTATGCTATAGCTCTCGGATATACATGCAGGGTCCAATAGTAGTACTCGGCCCAATATCTCAAGGCACCAACTAATGAGGCTAGACGGTTCCCTTAGCCATACTACCTGACTACCTAGGTACTAGAGAGTATATTCCTGAGTGTTGTTCTCAGTGGAACTATAGTAGTCAGGTGGTCGATCAGTTTATCCATGGAGGGATTTAGGATATCTAGGTCGGTCTATATACAGGTGTTTTCTGAGGCACTACCACCCGAAGGGGTACCAACAGGGGTTATAAGGGTGACCAACAGATGTGCGCTTAAAAACCACTTGTATTTCCTACGTGTATGTTTCCCCAATCGAGGATTTATGCGCTTAATGACATATCTCTGTAGCTTTAAGACGCCAGAATACGTCTCTACCATGAAAAAATTTAACCCACAATTTTATGTCGAGGAAAGTGCGCTGATACCACTTGTAATATTCTAGATATAAAATACTATGCAGAACAAAAATATTTTAGCATATAAATGGCATAACAACAATGACATAACCAGAACAATACCAGAATAATACCATAATAACACCAAAAGGAGCACCTTGATTAATGATAGCAATTTTCACTTGCCTCTTTGAGGGGGAAACCTCCAGCAGAGCAGAGCTCTATTACAATAATATCCAAGACAAGATTTCTCATTCCCTCTACTCCTATTTATACTAAATCTATCTATCCAAAAGAACAATCTAGAGGAATATCCTTCTAGAAGCGGAAGCTTCTATTAGGTCTTCTTACATTTGACTTATTCTTCCTTATTGCTAGGCATTATTAATATTGGACTTTATTACATTGAATTATATTATTCTAACTATGTGAGGGGTTAGGGAGGTTAGGTCCCTAACACAACCATTAGTCCCCATTGATGTATCTCTTCATGTTCCATCTTCCCCAACATAGTCCTCCCACACTCAGACTAAGGAAAACATAGTAGCCAAATTTTTTGAATGGATCCATCACCTCCAAATATAGGTTCATGATATCTTTGAGGAGGTCAATGCCAACAATAAAAAATGACATGACCAACATTGTATTCCTCACAAGTTTCAGGTTGGTGACAAGGTGTGGTTGCATTTGTAGAAATATTTCCTCACATCCCCCCACAGGAATCTCATACCACTTTGATATGGGCCTCACACCATCACAAAGGCTATGGGTGACAATGATTTTGAATTGAGTATTCATCCTTTCCTTGTCTTGCACCCAGTATTTAATGTGGCGATGCTTCAACCATATTTCCTACCTGTTCTAGGCACCTCAAAGGTGGTTGATAAATTGGCCCTTACAAAACTGAATGTCAATTTCATTATGAAATATATAGTGGATCAAATCATGGACACTGGGATGAAGAGAACCTACCAACAAAACATACAACTCCATCGAGTTGTCAAAGCAAGACAACTACTTTAGCAAGGCAAGTGGCTCACCAAGGTTCAAATTCAACAAAAGTTTCCCCATCTCCCTAGGAAAATTGAAATAATGGGGTCCATTTCTTTCTAAGGGGGGAGGAATGATCCAGGTGGACATTGATGGCCACCCACCTCTTCCACTGACTCATCACAATTTTCCATCTTGGTCGTTTGTTTTTATTATTTTTGGGTTCTAAACTTCTGGGGCCATTTTGAGGCCCTAAACAACATGTTTTATCCATTTGGAGGCATGTGGTTTCCACAACATGCTTAGATATTGATAATTATTGTACTTCTCGATTATATATTTCCAATTAGATACTAAACACCCCAAACAAACAATGTATGCAAAAGTTGCACCCTAGGGAAGTTGACGCATCAACTAACCACCTCGGGCCCCACAAACCTTTTGGTGTTTCACCTCCTAGGGTTAGGGTTTTGGAATTTTAAGGTTCCTGATTTATGTTAAAAGGCCATTCTTGTGAGCCATTGTATTTTCTTTTTTTGAATGAGCATAGCCGAAATATATTTCTCTTTAGAGATAAGCTACCACCATTCTAGTCAGTTTTCGTTCTACAATATTCTACTATTTTATTCATTAACAAAAGATCATTTTCACTGTATTGATGTACTCTGTACTATATTTATGTGTGTGTTTCATTTTGTTCTCAATATAATCCAAATCAATCCTACATCGCTCAAACTAGATCATACAAAGCTCGTCTCAAAGAACATATATTTGACACCCTCCATAACCATATATCTAATTTAATTGTCGCTAAACAACCTCACAACTCTAAATACCTGATTTTCTTTGACCAAACCAAAATCCTCACTTCCTCCCCCTTTTACTCCACTTGTATCATTTGAGAATAACTAGAAATCGAGAAACATTCCAATAATTTCAATCTGGAAGATGACCCCAAAGTTAGCCAATCCTAGAAATCTATTATGCATCAGCTAGGTCATTAAGCCTCCTCCTTCTCTCTCTTTTCCTCCCCCGATTCCTAGTCCCCCCCTTCTTATCATGTTTTCCTTTCTAGTTTCTAATATTCCCATTTTAGTCATTCTCCATCCTTATTTGTCCTCTTCCCTTTTTTTTCATCCTTCCTTCTATTTACCTCTTATCTAATCCCTCCTCTCTTTTTCCCCTTTCCCTTTTCTACTATTTTGTTCCTTTATCCATTTCATTACTCTTTAACTTTGACTTTTAACGTCCTCCCTTTTTTTACTCAAAATTTTAGATTTTCATAAAAAAGTTTAATCAAAATTTTTAACATTATTTAATTATACTTAAAAAAAAAAAAAAAAAAAATCTAAACTTGTTCGATTTGAATTATGTTATCTTTCCTCCCACCCTTATTAGTCCCTCCTGGAGGGACT
>JASDQU010370384.1:0-16259 GCA_032191745.1 Picea mariana
TAGCCTTGATTCCTTGAGTTAACTCCTCACTACTTTCTGTTCAGTCAGTTAACTGAAGACTAGTTGACTAGTTAACTCAACTAGATGGCAGTTCACTCCCGTAACTACCTGAGAGACTATAATAGATGGAAGCTCACTCCCGTAACTGTTGGTGTGTGTCTAGATCACTCTAGACCAACAATATGGCTACTAGGTTCACCTCAAGTTGAACTCATTGAGTTATACAGAGTATATCATGTGTAAATTATTCATTATTCACAACGGTTAATGAGAATGCTTTCCATTCTTTCTCTCCTTATTCTTTTTCCAATTCTCTCTACAAATGTGTGTATCATTGTTTATATAGATCTATTCTATGCAGATCAACACATTTACATGTCTCTGGAATGTACCTCAAACCCTTGAGGTTGTTCAATATATACTTCTTCAATTGCTCCATTGAGCAAAGTTGTCTTTACATCCATCTGATGTAAGTTCCATCCCATGGAAGCGGCAAGAGATATGATAGATCTAATGGAAGTATATATAGAAACCAGAGAAAAGGTTTCGTCATAATCTTCTCCCTTCTTCTGGGAGAACCCTCTAGGTACAAATCTTGCCTTGTATTTATCCACACTTTTGTCTACTACATGTTTGATCTTATATACCCATTTTGAAGTTACCACTAATTTTTCTTTAGGTCTAGGTACGATTTCCCATACATTATTTTTCATAATGGATTGGTGTTCTTCCGTCATAGCTTCTTTTCATTGTCCCTTTTGAACTGCTTCTTCAAATGTGGTAGGTTCTTCATCTAGAAGTTTCTTCATATATGTTGCATAACTTGAGAATATTTTAGGCCTCTTACTCTTTCTGAATGTTCCTTCTGGAATGTTGAGTCTTTCTACATCTTGTAAGGTAGCTTCAAGCCATGCTGGTTGTTTCTTAGTCATAGGTAGGATATCTGAATCAATGTTTTCACATGGTTCCATAGGATGATCAGGTTGTTCCTTTTCGTCATTTTCATTTTTTGTGCTTTTACTATTTCTTCGATAGATCCGTTCTTTCTCTTTGCTACACCATTTTGTTGAGGATTATGAGGAATAGTCATCTCTCTCCTAATCCCTGGCAATTTGCAGAATGAAACGAATTCCTTCGAGGTGTATTCTCCTCCATTATCTATTCTTAATGTCTTGATCTTCTTGTTTGTGAGGTTTTATGTTTCTGCTTTGAATTCTTGAAACTTGTTGAATACTTTGTCCTTTGTCTTCAGTAAGTATAACCAAGTCTTTCTTGAATAATCATCTATGAATATTACGTAGTAAAGATATCCTCCTAGAGATCTGACTAGCATCGAACCGCAAACATCTGAGTGTATTAGATATAGGATCTCCTTAGATCTATTGTTGCTTCTTGGAAATGGTTTCTTGATATTCTTTCCAAGAGCACAACCTTTGCAGATTCCTTCATGTGTAGACTACAATTCTGGTATTCCTTCAACCATCTTTCTAAGAAAAGGTAATGCTTGATAATTAATATGAGCGTACCTTCTATGCCAAAGTTCATTGGGATTGACTTCTTCATGTACGAGAGCTTCTTCATTTTGTTCAAGTAGTCTATACATATTTCCTTCACGACTTCGAATAACCCTAGNTGGAGTCTTTATACCATGATAACACTTTTCCATCCACGAAAGCTATTATATTTCCTTTGTCTTCTAGGCAAGATATGGATACAAGATTCTTTTCTAAACCAGGTAAATATAAAACATTTCTTAGGTGAACGTTGTTACCTATTTTCAACTTGACAGAGGCTTGTCCAAATCCTTCCACTGGATAAGTGCTTTTCTCTCCAATCTCTACTTTGTACGATGTCTTCTTCTCATTTAGATTTGAGAGTCTGGCTTGATTTCCTATCATGTGCCTAGAAGCTCCACTATCAATTATCCACATGTCATCTTCAATCATTGTGGTGAGTGATGAGTAGTGTCAAAGACTGATTGTTTCACTCATGTCTTCGATTGACTGGTAGTTGGTCATGCCTTGATCCAAAACTTCAACTCTGATGTTTCTATCTTCTGAGAGAACCAAAATTTGCACTGAACTAGGGTGCATCTGAATATCTTCTCCTTGAGAGAGATGCTCCATCATAAGGTGTCGAATCTGATATTTAGGGTTTCTACAACTGCTCTTGTTAGTAACCCTAGCGACAGTGTCTTGGAAGCTGCTCCTACTAGTAACCCTAGCGGGAGTTCCTAAGCGAGCTCAATATCCTAATGGCTATGTTTCCTTACAACGTTTAGAATGAATGAAGGATGTGTGGGCCCATAACCTGTTAGAATAGGAAGGATTGTGCTCGTTTTACCATTGACAATACCCTTGTCACCCAACCATAGGCCAAATCCACCCTCCGAGCAACTTGAGCTTGACAAAGAGAAGAATCCTAGTAGCAATCCAATAGCCAAGCAAGGATAATGCACCAAGAAAGAAGTAACCAAGTTTATCAAATAGTCTCACCCAAAACTGGCACAACACCTTCCCTAGGACTTGTGCACAATACTGCTAGACTGTAGTGCCTAGAAACTGGCTTTCTGTGATTATGAGAGTGTGTCAAATGAGAGACTGGTGTCCTATATTTATAGTATTCCTGGCAGACTTGCCTGGGCCGACTTCTCTCTCTAGGTACTAATTAATTCATATTAATTATCTATCTTCAGTCGACATCTCATCTAGGGTTTCCTTCATTTCTCTGCTTCCTCCCGAAACATTCTAATCTTGTCAAAGGTCACAATAGAGGTTCATACCTCCCAAAGCTACCAGAATATCAATACAATTTTCAGAATTTCAAAACCAATTCAAATCCATGGTGGAAATGAAGGATTCAAGAAATGAAACTAACCAATATCATTGCATACTAAGGTGTTCTTAATAGAATTTGTTGCACTAGTGCTTGTAGAAAAAAATTAAAGTTACAAAAAAATTTAAATTCATTATTCTTTTTCATTTTACCCTACCTTGGTGCACTTGATACCCTTATAGATTTATACACGTATTAATACCTTAATGCATGCACTGGACATAATTTGTTTTAACCTAAATTAGTGTATGTGTTTGTGTTTTGAAAACATAATTATTTTAGAATATCTTAGTGCACCCAATAGCTAAATGCACTCTTGCATGTACTTTTATGGGGCACATGACCATATCTTCTTAAAACCTATTCCAATGCATGTGTTTGTGTTAAACGTTGATGCTTTTTCTGACACACAACAATAGATGTCTCTTTTGAAAAAGTCAATATTTTACTATGAAATATTAAGGATATCTTAGTGAACCATATTCCCTAATGAACCTAGAAATGTATTTTTATCATGTGCACCAACCATCAATATTTTGAAACCAATATTGGTGTGCATATTTGTGTTATGCATCTATGCTTGTTAAAATGAATAATTCACTACAAGCATTTTGAAACACACACACACACACACACACACACACACATATATGTATTTTAGAATATCTTAATGCATCTGGAATGATTGCACACTAGTGTTATTTATTTTATGTAAAATAGTAGCCATATTTTTTTAAAAACTTATATCCATGCATTAATTTTGGTTTATATATATATATATATATATATATTGGAAAAACTAAATTTTGGAGCAAAAGTTTATAATATTTCAGCCCATTTGGATGATTATGCACATGTGTAGTTTATTTTATGAGAAACATTGGTGCTTGAATTGATTTGATGCTTGAAAAGGTGTTTTTGGAAAAATGGTTGATGTTTTCTTTATTAGATATATTAAATTATCTTGATGCTTGTGGTACAGATGTATACTAGGGAATTATATAAGTAAGTGCACTAGCACCAATAGGGTTTAATTGCACACAAAAGAACTTACTAAAACCTCCATCCATGCACCTCTCCTAGAAACCTCTTATAGAAATGGAGAAGATAGAACAATAGAAATGGAGAATAGAGAAGTGGTTAATCCATGATTATTTTTGTTTTCCTTGTAGTGCTTTTTACCTCCTATAGAAATGGAGAAGAGAGAAGTGGTTAACCCATGCTAGTTTTTGTTTTCTTTGTAGTGCTTCTTGAAAGAATGAAAATCCTTTGAATTATTTTTTATCCCTCATTTAGCAATGGAAAATGTTTTTTTTCTTTTGAGTTTTATTAGGAATTATTCATGGATACCCTTTAAGCTTCCCAACACTCTCTCGAGTTTCAATTTGGTTGTAAATAAATTCATCATTGAATGCACATTCTTCCTAGTGATACTAGCACTTTGAATGACTTGCAAAAATTAAGTTTCTTAGTGTTTGATGTCTAACATACAAACCTATAAACACATAGAGAAACCATTAGAAAGTAGTAGAGAAGAAGAGAGTAAAATTTGAAAATGAAAATGGGAGAATGAGGGAGAGAGTGGAAAGATTTACCCTCTAAAAGGAAAAGTGATTGAATCTATTTCTTTAGTGATATAAAAACCTACAAACACATGGATAAATGAAAAGAAAATAGTAGAGAACAAGAGAGTTTTGATACCCTAGAATTTCAACCTTAAAACTTATTATTATTACTTTATTGGCTATCAACACATTCTCGATCTTGATTATTTAACTCAAAAACTTATTGTTTTAAGTATCGTTTTATTAATAAAATAGGAAGCTCACATTAAGTGGGAATTTTAGAAGATAGAATTTGTTGATCCAAAGAAAACTACCAAGTGACAACATAAGGGGGACAAGTGATGAATATTTGTTGAGTTAACTCAATTGAACTAAGACAAAATCTTAGGATTTTAGGAACATGTGTAAAAATCAAATTGACAGGTGGTTGATGAGTAGGAGGCTTGTACATGTGTCAAAGACTTCGAAAATCTTATAAAAGAAAATAGAACAAATATAATGGGATTCCATTCTGAAGTAGATGTGAGATCTAAGAAAATTTACATGGCAGAAAAATATTCATGTAATGCTTATAACCCTACGAAGTGTAGCAAGTAACTTGGTTATGTTATTGGATCTGAATTTAACTCGAGGGTGACAGTGTGGGAATATGTGGCAAATATGATCTAAGGTTGGGAGGAATGACCCACTTTATGTGTGTTTTCCCTAGAGAAATATCAGTTATAGGTTTTTCTTCCATTCTATTATGGTTAAACTATGGTTCAATTCATAATTTATGGATATTTTGTTCTAGTTATCTTATTGTTCAATTGTAGTTCGTAGATACTCTATTCATGTTAATTTGTTGTTCCATTTGTAAATTTGTCAATAAATTATTAACGATTGCAATCTAACTAGAGATTAGAGGTTCTCTCTTGTTCATTCCATTATACAATTGCCATGATGTATATTAGAAAGAAGCAATAATATCCATAACCAGATTCAAATGCAGGAAATATGAATATAGAATTAATAGATTTGTAGTATAGAGGAATACTATATAATTTGAAATACAACAAAGAGGACAGATTCTAAACGACAATGTTATTGCTGCGAAGAAAATATAGAATATATAGAGGGTTAAAGGTATCAAATATTACAACAAGATAGTAACAATTACATATCTAACAACAAGTTTTATAATGAAACTAGCCTAATAGGTATTGTAACCATTTTAAAATAAGAAGGAAACTAAGAAAAATCATACAAGCATGGAAAGTAAAGGATCGAAACTATTCATGACCATAAACTGAAGAAACAAGGAGATTCCATTAATATTTAATAGAGATACACTGTGCTGACATGACTCTATTAATTAACGTGGGTGACTACTCTTTTAACATACACGGGGAAATAGCCCAGTCATAGTTTAAATTTCAACAAAAATAACATAACCCTCATACATAGCCAAAGTCCCGTAGGATCTTTGCAAACGAAATAGAGAGCAACGAACAAATTACACTCTTATTGTTTAAATAGACCAAAATGGGGTCGAAAGACCTATGATAGGTAACCACCCAGCTAATTCGAATATAGAAAGTTGTATCAATCCATCATCCATATATAGGGTCTATTATAGAAACTAAATTACCTCTCGAAGGTTGAGTTCCCTGGCTGAGAAGAGATAGCCAACACCTTGCAATAAGGTTTTCAAATAAAATAATTAGTAGAGCACCTGGGTAAGGTGATTTATCACATTTAGAAAGGAAAACATGAAAAGTAAAAAATACTTACAGGGATTTCAAACGGTTGATTCGGGATAAAACCCTGTCAATTTGGCCAAGTATACCTTCATTGACACACAACCTTTGCAGAAGGGAACCAAAAATTTTACAAAAATGATGACAGAGCTAGGGTATGAGTTTACCACGAGTAACTCGAACCTCGCAATGAAACTCCTGTAGAATAAATATTTGACCAGTCGGAACCAAAATTTGTTCTTGATGGCTACCCTTATACACAAAAAAGGCCCATCATTAGTCAAAGTATCCAAAATATCTATCTTATCAGAATGAATTATACAATAAGAAAATTGTAACCAGGATGCTCGCAACCATTACCTAGAGCACCCTGTAAGGTTTCCCGAGCAAAAATCGAGATAACGTCATAATAGTGACAACGACTGAGTATTAAAAAGAATAAAGGAAATGCCTGCATGATCGATAAAACTTTCAAAAATTAAAAACCTTTGACAAACTACAGAAGGAAAACCTGTAACAGAAATCACAACATCCTTTTACAAGATAAGGACAAAAAACTCTTACCGGGATTACGCCCAGGATCCCAAATGATTAAGTGATGCTAAAAAAATAACTCAATTGAAGACATAATGTATGAAGATTTGGTATGCGACACTTAAACTCCAAGCACATAATAGAAGAAGATAAAAGACAAAGAAATGAAACCCTATACCCATCTAACTCGAACAAGAAGGAACCCTCGTCTTTTGTTGGAAGGTTACCAAAGAGCGAATTGAATGATTGAAATCTATGTGAGGTGGTTAGGACTTACTCTCCCAGTTGTCGTTCCAAGAAGGTTGTTGGAAATACTGAGAGGATGGGGAGAATCAATATTACCCTTTTTCAACAATAAGAAATTACTTTGATATTTTATTAATTACCACAATAGATAAACAATGGATTTGTATTTAAAATCAATTATATAAATATAATTAACATGAATTACATGGTTTTATAAAGAATAATGAAGGACACCAATCCTTTTTAGAGCACCAATTCTAAGAGATACAAATCCCTTTCTTTAGGGAACCAACCCTGGGAAGCACCAACTCCCTTTTTTTTAGGGCACCAACCCTAGGAAGCACCAACTCCCTTGTATTTAAGGAACCAACCCTAGGAAGCACCAACTCCCTTATCTAGTAAAGGGTATGAATCCTTCCTTGCTCCTCCCTTTCTCCCTCACTGCATTAGTATCATCGGTTCATCTTCTTGGACTCTTCTTCTGTTTTGATCTTCTGATCTGGATTACAGAGACACCTCTTCTTCACCATTCCTTCTTGCTTATATAGAATTCCAACTGGTGTGAGCATTGAAGAAATGTGTCCCTTTGTTTGGACCATTTCACCTCTTAATTTAAGTTAGCAATAATAATGTTTGTTTTTCTTCCATTATTATTCATACATTATCGTGATTTTTTTTTCTATTTAGTGAGAGGGATTTTCATAAATCGATCACAAAAATGGATCGATTTCATTTTAACTCGATCCTATGCCTCTTTATTTAATTCTCAAATTAATTTGATCATATCTTAGATTTTCAATGCATTGCAAGTAATATTGGATTCCTTAAGATAAATCAGGTCAAAGCCCATATCCTTATCTGGTTCAACGTTCCTTCTTGACCGAGATCAAATTCTTATTCTATGTGTAAAATTTCACAGAGAAACACTTCGAGACCTCTATGTCATACGACCACAGGTGGTGTTTAAGAGCTAATCAAAATGAGTGCTTAATCACTTATCAATATTGATGGTAATTTTTTATTTGCACATTGAGATGGACGATTCTCATTCACTTTGGAACTTCTCCCTTCGACACTTCGGGATTCCACCCTTTGCAGTATTTTAATTCTTCTGGAGAAAATTCCATCGGATTTCTTATTAGCACTTCCCTTCTTAATAACCTTCACATTTCCAAGAGCTAGGACTATGGGCTTAGGAACAAAGGAGCTCCCACTCTTCGGGTATTCAACTATTCATGACTTCGGGACTTCAGGCTACTTGAACTATGAAGTAGTTTAATCCCTGCGAAGGTTTACCTACCGAATAAGTCATAACATGACAATGACCTCTTGTTGTCAGTTAACATCTCATGCTTACTCTATCCTTCCACTACGCTTGATCTAACTGTCATGAGAGAACCTTGAGGATCTTAGATCAACGACTGACATTAGTTTGCGACTTCGCCCTTCAGCGCTTTAGGTAGTTTCTCGTAGGACAAACTCCATATCCCCGAAGGACAGACTCCCAGAGTGACACAGCTTTCTAACGCCGTGTGTCCTTGCTGACATCGATCTCCTGACGTGCCATATGTATTTATTCTTTAGATCATTAATCTATATAGGATGATCTAGTTCTCACCTAAATTCTTGATCCAATGACCCTAATTCACTTCGGTACTTCAAGGCTCCAGCCTTTGGGTGAACTTACATGTTCTAAACCATTCTTCGCCGAAGTGGTCAGCACCAAATTTGAACACAATTGGACCCACCTATCCTCATCCAATGACCACCATGAATTGTCCAGATTTGATGGCCATCATTCACTTCGGAAATTCGGGGCTCTAGCCTTTGAGTGAACTTACATGTTCTTGAATTCTTTTCGTTGGAGTGGTCAACACTAGATTTTACCGTATCCTTCCCTTTACTGTGATCTGATGGTTCCCCTATTTCATTCCAGATCAATGGTTGACAATAGTTTGTTTAATCTAAGACTTCGGGATATTTGTGGCTTACACTATCCTTACAGTAAACTCAATCAGATGGTTAAGAATTCATCCAAAGTCCCTCCTTGATCTAATTGTTGGCGTGACTTCATGAGTTTGTTCCTCTGCCTTATCTCCAATGTCCCGAAAATTACGCTATCCTTCCACTTGGCTTTAGTCAATGGTTCTAATTGATCCTATGGTTGTGATTACTTTCGAAATTTGAATGGACAATTATATTTCCACGATTATTCACATGGGTTTCTTCTATGTAGGCTCTGGCTTGTGCGTGATCTGACGGTCCAAGATTTTCCTCAGAAGTATATCAACAGACAAGATTATTCCTTGATTATTTTGAATTTTTATTGTGGGGATTTCAATCCGATAACGTTTCTGCAATTCACTCTCCCTTATGAGCTTTGATTAATGTCCTTCCTTCTGAGATTTGGGTTTATACTGGGGTCTTCTGCACATTGTTGACATCAATGAAAATATCGTGCCACTGTGTCCAACAAAGGTTGGACCTGAAACATGGGAGGGTTTCCTTGAGAAGCTATTGATAGGAGTGTAATTAAGAAACATGGTACGATAAGCTCGACATTAACAACTACCAACCACTCTTGTATCAAGGTTCATAGCATAATTAATGCTGACCAGAAAAAAACTACATTACAATGTGATTATCTTCCAACTACTTGTTTAATTATTCACCTAAATTATGCTTGATCAGTTGGGACAAGCCATCGATTAATTTACATTGGCTATACTATACCTTAGTAATTATGTGGTTAATCCACCATCTTAGACTATAGGAAAACAAGGACACGACAAGGGTCCTATAACAATAACCTTTGGAATAATAAACGAGAATTATCAAAACATAAATTACACCATGTGGAATATAACATGGGAATTATTAGCCATAACAAATGAAATACAATATGGACTAGAATTTAACCCATAAAGTTTATAACATAGGACAAGCAAGTTTAGTGATATTGCACATGAAAAGTGTTACAAATATAAAATAGTAAAATTGTAAAAATATTTTTTGTAAGCGATATCTTATTAATGAAACTTATGTGGTCAAATTGAAAGAGTAGTACACTTTATTTAGTCAAAAACAAAATATTATTGTGAAACAAAAAATAAATTATTATGGGTATGTGATAAGAGTGAAAACTGAAAATGAAGATGGAATAATGAGGGAGAGACTGTAAATTTTTACCCTATATGATTTGATTCTTGCGTTGATGGGAGATGAAATGACATATCCATCATTTTATTTGGATACCTTGATGATGGATCATTTCCTTAGAGGGAATATGACCTTCAATAAAGAAATGGGCTCATTTAGTGCTTCATTTCTTGATTAGTATGCTCAAGGAAATAAACATATCTTTACAAGTTGATGGGGTTGAATCCATACTTTTGGGATTTATGTATTAACTTACCATGCCTAAGTAGTATAAGTATCACGTTATGCATTTTCAACTTATACTTTTGACTTTTCACCTTTCACATGACCAATTCTCTTTAATGCATTGGGATCATCTAAGGGTTAATAATTTGAAATTCCCCAAGGTACACCACTATTATGTATTCTTCTTGCAATTTCATTTCTTTTCCCACTTTAATTCTATGTCTTGCCATAATATAATTCAAGTTTAATACAAGGAGTTTGCTTGCATTCAAAAAACATGGTCCAAGTGTTAGTTCACATTGCAATATAAAAAACAAATGTATACATTTAAGCAATCGATAGTAGTTTCAATTCTATCTCTTCCCATACTATAATTCAAGTTTAATAGAAGAAGTTTGCTTGGATTCAACCAACATGCTCCTCCAAGTGTTATTTCACATTGCAACATAAAAGAAAAGAAGTATACATTTAAGAAACTAAGAGTAGTGTGGTCCATTATCAATCTAATTTTCAGGAAAACGTAACCTGAACCAAGAAAAAAAAAATACTTTAACACAAATTAAGAAAACTAATATACAAAAGCATTAAAATTTGAAAGGAAAATTGGAAGAAATAAATAAAACTACTATGTAATATCCATCCACCTTAATAGTGAGCTAATTGAAATACCACTTCAATAAATGGTCATTGATAGAAAGTAGAATCAAGAGTCTTCTTAGTCGCTTAAAATTATCCGTGCCAAAGCTATAGAAACTTAATGTATTTTATTTTGACTCATATTCTTTGTCCCACTTTAGGATAAGATCAATGAATTAAAAGTGTCTACTACTATAGGGGCATTTAAGTTGGTTCTTACCAATCTTATGCTGAGATACAATATTATTATGATCCTTTTGTATCCTCTCCTTAAAATTTAACAAAACATGATTTTGACTTTTCATCCTAGAAGAACCCATTCCTTGAAATGATTACCATGAAGGTAATATTGGTTCTTTTCCATATAGGGAAGTATAAAGATGTTTTGTTTATATTTTCACACTCTAGTAATTATGATTGAATCCAAGTTACAAATGATATTTGAGATCATTCTACCATGAATCCTTCTTTTAGGAGACATATAAAGAACATATGTTGCATACATTGATACTTCATTATACCAAATTTCTTCTTTAACATCAATTTGATCTTACCTCTCAATGGATCGTCTTGATAAACCTTTATAAAGAACGATGTTTGCAATCAATAATATAAATATTTCACTCCCATTGATACCAGTTTCATTGCCTTTCACCAAGTTCCATTTAAGTAAAACATAGTTAACAACCATATGAGGAAAAATCACTTTTATCTATATTTTCAAGATGCAAGTCTTTGAACTAATTAACCACTTTGACCATGACAATATTATTTCTCAACCACTAGATAATCAAGTTCAAAACCTAAAATATACATGCTCATAGATGATATTGAAAACTCGCTCCCTTCCTTATCTTTTGAGTAAGTGCGTAAGCAAGGGATGCATAAGATGCAAATGTTAGAGAAACATCAATGATTGACTCATCTTTTGAAAAGGCTCCAATGATCGAGGAACATTTCATAACATCTTCTAATTCTTTTAAATGCTTATGTCTTCACCTATGTTTACTAAAATACTAGAATTTATTTATTCATCTTTGGAAAAGGATCCAATGATCGAGAAAACTTTCATAACATCTTCTAAAAGGGATTAGTTCTTGGATTGAGTGGTCTTTTAACTACTTCAATACTTTTATGTCTTTGATTCCCAATACATATAAGCAAATAAGTCTTTGGACTACTTCAATACTTTTATGTTCGACCTCTTTATAGGTTCATAACACAAAAAATCACATTTACAATCTTAATATCACTTTGGTATCAAGACTTACAGCCTTACATTGCATGGAAGAACTATTTTTTTTCATGTTAAATTCTCTCTCAAAATGAAATCAACTACTCCTAAAAATTGTCTTTCCTCGGAATCTTATTTTAGTTACACCGATCATTCCATTTTGTAGTCATAAAATGATTTTGTGAATTATTTGTCATCAAAGAATACACTTTAAAATATCTTCTATTTAGTTTTCCATGATACATTGATTCCTATTTTTCTAACATAAAGACTTATAATCAAGTTCAACTAGCCATTGGTTACTAAAATAAATCCTTCAATGGTGCTATATCAATTCAATACTTGCTAATGCATCTGCACCCACGTTTTTTCTAAGAAAAATGGAATTAATATTAAATTCATGAAATTTCAAAAACAACATCCATATTTCTTTCTACCAACATTAAATTGAAGTGAATAATAATAAATTGAACTTCCTACCCACCCGACAATGACTTACAAATCACCAAATACCTGAACAAAGTATCATAATTGGTGATATGGTTTGTGTATTTGGAATTAAATTCTTAAGAACTTAGAAATTTTTATGTTGTTGATAAACATACACACATTAAACACCCATACCTTATTACAATTTAGAAACATCATAAAACTAAAATATTAAAAAAGTAATGAAACAAAATCAAAATAAAATTTAGTATATATACACTCACAAGATAAATAAAGTGAAATAAGTTTAAAATTGTAACAAGAAACTTACTATATGCAGTCACTTACTAAGAGAAGGATAAAATAATTGACAAAATTTAATATAAACAAGTTAGTTTCTTAAAGTGAAAACTAAATTTAGTAAGGAATTCTCTACAATTTTGAAACTAGAAATTTAAATTAAAACATGAGAACGATTCTACAAAATAAAAATACTATTTCCTTATTCCCACCCTAATTACATTAACACATTCAAAATTATGTGTAATCATGGTGCCAATGTAGCCATAAAGGATATTTCCACTTACTTTTCTTTCACAACGAGACATACAAGATGCTTACGATTTTTTTGAAGAGATTTGAGAGAATGGAGATTCTATGCAATGCCCAATGATATCATAGCAACCACTATTGTAATCTATTTGAGAACAAATCACTTACCTCAATATTGCCTTGTTTACTTTGTTGCTCCAGAATACTATTCTCCATGGTTACCTCTTTGTCGAATCATTTATATCTTCGTGGTCCATAACAAGTGGGTTCCTTGTTTACTTTGTTGCTCCAAATTACTATTCTCCATGGTTACCTCTTCGTCAAATCATTTCTATCTTCGTGGTCCATAACAAGTGGTTCCAGAAGAAGGATGGCTTCTTCCATAGGTTTTATGTGTTGTTTTGATATATTACAATTCGACAGAACGTTTTCCAAAATCAATATTTTAACTCGAGCTCCAACAACCTTACGCTTGAGATCATTAACAAGTACCAAGGGATCGTTTACAATCTCTTCATGGAAAGAATAACTATCAGTGAAGAGTATTGTGGAATTCATAATATTTTCTTTCTTTTTCTTCTTAGCCACAAAACTTTGGACATGTGAGTGGTGTTTTGCAAGATATTGTTACCTCAAATGGATTAGCACATTCAAAATAATTAGAAAAACAATTCTTACACCTAATATCAAAAGAACATGTAAGTAAAGGTGAGAAATTCAAAAGAACTTTTTAACTAACAAAATTACATTATAAAAATGGTTGATATAATTAATTGATATAATTAAATAGAACATATCAATCACTTTTATAATGAATAAATCACTTTTACAATAAGTAATCACTTATATAATAAGTATTTGATGTTCAAATTAAGATTTCAGATTAAAGTTAAGGTTTTATATTAAATAAATTTAAAAATGAATAGAATTATTCAAATTACAAAGAACACGTTTGAACAAGTTTTTCTTATAAAGTGTTTATTATATATATTTATAATAGTCCAAATTGCATTCTTCAATTTGGATTTTTGTATTTATTATAAATATACATAATAAAAATGTTTTTATTATTATAAACATATATAATAAAAAAATGTTCCTTGTAATTTGAATAATTCTATAGAATTTTAAATTTACATAATCTGAAAATCTAATTCATATTTTAATTTAAATTTTACATATTTTTTTAAAAATGATTGATATGACCCATTTTAAATTTATATAATTTAAAACCAAAACCTTAACCTTAATGTGATATCCATGTGATATCTTAATTTGAATTTTACAACCTAATTGATATGGTCTATCAACATATATGAACCACCTTTACACTATGGTTATGCTAATCTAGATTCTATATAATGTAAACACAAAATAACATTTTCCTTGGGACATACATGAATAATGCCTTCACACAAGAATTTAGATATAAAAATCATAAGAGTTTTAGAAACAAAATAATTGAAAAAGAACAAACATATGTTTTACACATTCATGGACATGCTTACTATAGCTCTAGGTTTTAGGTGAAGGGTATGCCATATATGACTAAAGGATATTTAATTCATATGCAAAAACTCTTCAATATTTACTAATCAAAAGAAGAATGAGTATTGTTCAAATTGAATCAACTTAGCCATAGAGGTGGATTTTGTAAGAGTAGGTTAATTAGAGAGCAAACAAACCAATTTTTCAGGTAAAAACATTGGACATGAATTTTGTTAGATTTTCGATCAAAATTTCATGTATTTCAGAAAATTTATCTTAGTATTTTGCCCCATTTTAAATCAATCCAAATACTTAAAAAAAATCAACTAGAATTTTAAATTGGCCAAAAATTTAAAACCACAGTGACAAATAACCCGCTCAAAAGTAACTGTGAAGAGTTAGTCTAAAATGAATTGAATGATATTCAAAATGAAACAAAGTACAATTGTTCGACATGTATCTGGAAACCATTGACCGGACCTAACCTTACAACTGCGGAGGCCCACTAACTTTTCTCACTGCACCCCTCAACTCTCCCTCCAGCCGCTCCATTTCCTACAAATTTCCCACGAACTCACAAATAATACATAGAATGACGATGGCAATGTCCAGAAATAGAATGGATTTCTATATCTCTTACTTGATCTTGCAATTTGATGGCAGTCGTTTGAAATTGCAGGCGTGATGGATTATGTTCATGATGTCGAGGTGGATGTAGAAATAAGAGGCACTTCCGTTGGGCCAACAATATCCAGTCTGTCATTAAGACTCTGTCAGTGGATAGCTATACTCATACCATATCTGTGGTAACCATCACCACAAGCACAGGCATAGGCATAGGTCGCATAGTCTGCCATCCTGGCATGGAAGCACATCACCACATGTTACATATCATGGTCCCGGCATGTTATACGTGCATATTCCCATCACAACACGACGTCATCGACGTCGGCGCCGGCGCCTGGATCCGGCAAACCTTTCCCTTCTATGCCGTTCTGGTTTCCGTTTTCCTGCCGCTTCTACCTCATTTGAATTCAAATTTCGAGTTGATGCAACTTTCCCCTTCTACCTCTTTTGCATTTAAATTTCAATTTACAATTCAAATTTCAATTTCGACTGTAAAGCCTCAGTGGATGCATGCATTCATCGTCCTAGATAGGGGTACACATCCCTTTTTCTATTGCCAGTTTTAGAGTTTTTATCACAACCATGGATGTCCTAGAGCCTAGCTATAAATCCGCATGGATTTCCCTTCCAATGTTGGGATCGATGTGGATTTCCCTTGCAATGTTGGGATCAATGACATTCTTAATTCCTTATCACACTGGCTCATGGCGACCATGATTGTTGAATGTTTGAATTCCTGTAATATGTTCTTGTTAATTCGGTGGCCCGTGATGTTCAGAGTTACACTTCTAGTGTTGCAGAGAGGACGTTGAGGAATGAAATAGTTAAATCTCTAGAGATGGCGACGGAAAAATTTACTGTGTTTGCAAGCATAATGTTGAAGATCTTAAGTGCAGAGGCGCCTGTCTAGTTCAAAGGACGGTAAATAGAAAAAGAATATTTAGAATAATAGGAGGCAGGAATTTCGATCGAACTCGAATCTCTAGGTTT
>JASDQU010370384.1:67619-82573 GCA_032191745.1 Picea mariana
AAACTAAATGAGGAAAGAGGGAAAAACTCATGGGAACAGAAGCCCCCCTCAAATTAAAATGCATAAAATAAAAAATGAGAAGGAACAAAAGACAGTTGCTAAGAAACCATGTCCTTCACTCCAAGAAGACCTTGCAATTATGCAAGTTTGTGCTCTTTGAAGATTTTGTTGAAGATGTAGATGTCTGGACGGATCTAATGACGTATATGCATCATTGATATTTCCAAACATATCACTTTATATTCTTGTAATGAATAATATCCAAATAAATTTTGGATGAAATTTTGAAAACCGTACGGTCGTTTCTAGAAAAATGTTGAAATTTTGTTGATTTTAAAATGATCATAACTTCACTTTCCGGACTCCGTTTCGTATGAATTGTTTTTTGAAATTGGATATTTTCCCGAGAGGAATTCAAATATCCAATTTGTTTCTACAAATTGTGATTATAAAATATCAGAATGGCATTTGATGTGCGTGTCTCCCTTTTTGTCTCTTGAGATGCATGTATGGTGCATACAAAAGTGTCTGCATGTGACTCCTAAGATGCATGCCATATATCTTCCAAATAAATTTTCAGAAAACAAATCTAAAATGGAGTAGACATCATCTTCAATTAATGGAATACAAATTTCTGTAGACACTTGTGTAGAAGACTCTTCAGAATAAGAGGCTTGATCTTCTAACGGTTTCTCTTCTGGCTCTATCTATTCGATCTTCTGCATAAAATCTTCACAATATTTTTTATTCCCAAATAGAACCTCCAATCTTGTCCATAATTCATTTGGAGTTAATCCTTGTGATTCTTCATATACTTGATGGAAAATTTTGGGAGAAAGAGACATGCCGATACTTCCTATGGCCATATCTTATCTATTAAGAAAGTCATTTTTCTCATCGACAGAATCAGGCTCTACTTCCATTGCCATGGTTATTTGGTACAAGCCTCTGCATCTAAGATGAAGCAGAATTTTTGGCTTCCATTTCAAATAGTTATGAGGCATGAGAAGTACTTTCGGTGAATAATCCATCTTTTTGTTGTCTTCAATCTTGTGTACTTGCAAAAAATGATTTGGTGTAGATTTTTCTTAGCAGTCTGTTGGCTTTGATACCATGTAAATGTGTTGAACCTGCACAAAATAGATCTAGCTAAAAAATACTACACACATTTACAGAGAGAAATTGAGAATGAAGAAGCAAGATAGAAAGAATGGAATAATTCTCATTAACCGTATTCCACACTCAAAGAGTGAATAATTTACAATATATATAGAATAAATGAGTAACTAATGAGCCATAGTGGTGGTCTAGATTGATGTAGACACACACCAACAGTTACAAGAGTAAACTACCACCTAGTCTAGTCTCTCAGGCAGTTACGGGAGTGAACTACCACCTAAGTGAGTTAACTAGTCAACTAGTCCTCAATTAACTGACTGAACAAAGAGTAGTGAGTTGGTGATGATCCCAATGTTGCATGGTGACAAAACCAATGAAACATCTAAACTCAACTCAACTAGTCAAACTGAAGTGTCAACTGAAAGAGAATATTCTCCACGTGGAATATTCTCCCCTAAAATATATGAGACTGGATAATGGCTAATTATGACTAATAAACAAGGAATAACCTTAGGAAAAATAAATACTAAGTGTGTGTGAAGTAACTCCAACACACACACACACACACACACACACACACACATATATATATGAATAAGTAAAATAACTGATATAATGTACATATCTGGTCAACAACACAAATAATTGGTATAGCTAAATATCTAGTCGTAGTCTCTCAGGTGAAGCATGTTGTGGAAGAATAGGTGATGTGCCCTGCTCATCTAGGAGAGGTGAAGGAGGAGGAGGAGGAGGAGAAGGAGAAGTGCCATCACCACCCTGATCAACATCAACACCTAGAGGATAGGGAGGAGTTACTAAAGAAGAAGTGTCTCCATCACTCGGAGGAGGACTAGGAGGAGGTACTAAAGTAGAAGCACCACCATCACCACCTTGACGATCATCATCATCATTGTTGGACGTCCTGCCATCCGTCATCCCTACCAATAACCTAGCAGCTGAAACGATATGATGCATAAGAGATGTCATATCGCGTGGAAAGTCCATCCAAAGTTACAAGAGATCAGTGTTAGCCATGATATATTTCATATGGATAGGGTGAACTCTGGCGCCAACCAAAACTGCACTCAGTCTGTCACACACCTCCATCCTATATATGAGATTTGTCCTATGCTGCATGTTAGGTGGTATATGCGACTGAGTACGTCGAACTACCACAACCTCATGCATCTTCTCATTGGAATCAGGTGGCGGAGGAGGAGGCATTTCCTCAACAAATGTGCCAAAATATGCAAAATATAAAACAAGTTAATAATTAGTCAACAATTTCAATAAAAAAATTAATAAAATATGTTAAATAACATGCCAGAATAAAATTTATTCGAATTAAGTAAGACAATAAAATGAAAGTAAAAGATTAATTTAAATCTTACCTCAATCATTCGGTGGCTCATCCACTATGAAGAGGATGTTGAAACATCCTCACCAATCCATCCCTGCATAAGGGCATGGCACAATCGTGAAAATGTGATCTTCCTCTCTGGATAATAGTTCAAGTGTCTCCCTGGAAATCCTATCTGGAAAATTAGGCATTCCCCTCTTAGGAATCATCTTGCTCCACATGTGCATCTGCACCTTGGTCATCAGCCTAGGAGGTAGATGGGAAAAACTAGGTCTCATCTCTGGAAACCTCTCAAAAAACAAACAAAATAAATCTGAAGCGAATGGGAAGTTTTCCCTCCCATATATCATAGCACAACATCTATCTAGTATTATACAAAATTGCCTCAAGAAAATGGAAAACCACCTTATAAGTTGTGGCCTCTATATCAAAGAATCAAGATAATATAAACGTGTGCAACTAATGCATTGACCATCACTAATAATGTGTGAAATGATCGACAATAATAATTAGAGGGACCTAACGTCCTCTGCACCAAACGAGGTGATCCATAACTACCCACCAAGCACCTGAAAATCACTAGGAGAAGGTATATTGTGTGCAATACTCTTCTGAGAGTAGGCAAGATGACTATCAATTGCAACACTCACTAGGACATCAAGAAATTGGGGAAAATCCTCCCCTCTCCTAGATATCCCAGTGATAAAATAAATATCCTCCTCAGTGGGATGATACCATTGATGAGGACCAAATTTGAATGCTTGCTAATGTGCATCCCATCGATGGAGCATCCACATAAGAAAGGAAAAATTCTCCTTCGGGGATAGAGCCTACTCGTAATACTTGAGGAGGCCTACATTCCTCAAGAGGAGCCGCGTAGCTGTAATACTAGGCCAAGGGTACAAATCCCTCTCCCTCTCTCTGGCCTCCCATTTCCGAACCATATTGTATTTGTCCAATCTCTATTGTTTCTCCTCCATGAACCGATGTCTCTACATAATTAACATATAAATTACATCAACATCATTCATAGAAACATAATTTTTTTTCAGTAAATGAAAAATTTATTTGTAAATATGAAAACATAAATTTTGTCAAAAAAAATATATCTTTAGTGCACCTGCAAAACAGTAATACACCACCCATGGCTCACACACATATCTTACGCATCTTATGCAAAGTAAAATTTATTTTATTCGGTGCGTAGTAATTATCAAGGCATTGAGGCGCCCCATTGCGTGCACACTAGTGTGTTATATATCACAAACACACAGCTCTAACACTATCTATTTTCCATGGTGTATCTGTTATTATGTACCCACCGGTGCATTATCTATAATTGTCGCACCACTCAAACAACTATCTATTTTAAA
Source organism: Picea mariana (assembly GCA_032191745.1). NCBI lineage: Eukaryota > Viridiplantae > Streptophyta > Pinopsida > Pinales > Pinaceae > Picea > Picea mariana. The sequence goes on from JASDQU010370384.1 coordinate 71,472, forward strand.
TGATGTGTATAGAATTATGAATCCACCAATGTGTTCCATATAACCAACGCATCGTTGAATGTAAACTAATTGTTTTCACAAGTGCATTCATAATAAACGCATGGATGCATTCATTATAAACAACGCATTGATGCATTTATTCCAAATGCACAAGTGAAAATAAATAGTTTCCATTCAATGGTGCATATAGTTTTATGACCGCACTGGTGCTACATATAAAGGACACAACCTTCAATGGTAACTATGTATTTTGGACAGTGCATCTGTTATTGAGGACGCACTGGTGCATCATTGGTAAGTACGCACTGGTCCATTCCGTAATACAACGCACCGTTGAATACATACCATACATGATCGGTGTGCCTTGTAAAATTTACAAGGCACACCATGCGTGGTGTGAGATGAATGGCTCAAACGCACAATGCAGAAAAAATAATAATAATAATAAGAAAAAGAAAAAAACAAACAATGAAAAGTTAACTCAATTACAAAATTTAATCTGCTAAAAAGACAATGTACAAAGAAATAAAGAATTTACCCAGAAAATTTCTTGTCGAGGAGGCATCATTGTGATGTAATGAAAAAAATGAAATTTTCCCACCATATGGAAAAATTGGAACCCAACAAATTGAGCATTGAATGGAAACAATGAAATAAATGGGAGCATTGGCAATAGTGAGCTTCAGTTGGGAAAAGGTCGCACCGGTGCTTGAGATATTCTCTGCAATATAAATGGTAGAAAAAAAAATTACCGCCTTTTTTTTATTTAATCGTGTTTCGGTGCACTCACGTTAAGCGCACCAGTGTGAAGAAATTCAAATAGTGCACCGTTACTTTTTAAAAACATTGTGACGATGCACCATATGAAGCACATCGTTGCACCTTGAGGACAAATGTGCACCACTTCTTCTTTTTTTAACACAAATTGTGCAACTGTTTGTTGCACACCGTTGCACCCATTGCGTGAGCATTGGTGCCCACGATATTTTTTATCGCCAATTTTTCTTTAAACTTTATTCTAGTGTGCACATGTTAAGAGCATCGGTGCTAACCGTTGCAAATGGTGCATCGTTTCTTTTTAAAAACATGTGATGGTGCCCGATATGGAACTCACCAGTACGCCACTAGGACAAATTCACATTGTTATGCATTTAAAAAAATGAAGATTGTGGAGCTATTTGTTGTGCATCAGTTCTGCAAGTGAACAACAATGCATCGGTATGCATTTTGGAAGAAAAACACAAGACGACGAACCTGTTTGTTGCACACATGTGCGCCCTAAAAGGGTGCTCTAGTGCTTTCGATCTTCTTTTATATGATGTGCACTGTTGTTTTAATTTTTTTTTAAATAACTCTATAACGGTGCACCATTGTCTATTAACAGTCGTGCATTTATATATGGTGTCGCATCGGTGTGGTATAGTCTTATAAACACATCGTTAAAAACGTCCACTGAAACTTCCGCCCACAGACCTTCATTAATGACCTCTGCTATAAACGAATTTTTGGGCTATTTTTATAGGGTCTTCTGCAAAAACCTCGGCTATATGGTCTTTTCCTTGTAGTGAATATAGATAACAACAACACTATAAATGATACCTTTATTGATAGAAATCCAAGTTCACTTGCCTCATCAAGGGGGAAACTTCGAGTAGCAAAAACCCCAATTGCAAAATAATTTTCATGAAAAAACTTTCCCATGCCTTGTACTATTTATACTAATTCTATTTTCGAAAGAACATTCTAAAGTATATTTCTAAAAGCATAAACTTTTATTAAATTTTGTTACATTAGACTCGTTCACATTACTCGTAGACCTTATTTACTCATATCGTTCATTATTAATAGAGAACATAATATTCTACCTACCTGAAGGGTTGTGAAGGTTAGGTCGCTAACTAAAAGAAATTCAATATTTACCTGAGATAGAGATTTAAAAATGGACATAGCCTACTAAATCTGAACTACAAACACAATTGATAGGAGATAAGGCTTTAATCATCGGCATTCCCTACTAAATGTTAGTTACAATTTACGATTTTGGAATCGCTTAGGAATCAAATAGGATAAATCCTTTCTAAGCCAATACAATATTTATAACTCTCTCTTCTATATCAGTGAAGAGCGTATATGATATTTTGACAAGATCATTGTGTATGACTGGATCTCACCATGTTGGCTTATAGAGGAGTGACAATGAATGGGCTCTGGATTGTCAAATTCATACACTAGTTATATATGTTCCCTTAAATATAAAGGTATTTTCTAAATAACATGTATGTGGTAGCATTACATGTCTCACGGCACACAAATCAAGTCAAAAAAGCATCTCGAGAAAGGAGTTGTAGATCATGTCGAGACTTTTCTCGCTCTCATTACGAGTTATTTTCATTTTATTCAACTCTTGCATATTAGAAAACATTTGTCGCTTTATTGATGCTGCATATGATTATTTGTTTCTCAACTTTGAAGCATTTTTTATGACCAGTAGGATTGCGAGACTTTCATTTCTTCAATCAATGAGGATTCCAAACTTGGTGCAACGGGTGAGAAGAGTCATGCCATATTTTGGAAAATAAAGGTTTTATATATATTGGAAAATAATGTTTTATTTATTTGTCTTCCTTCCTATTTGTTCGGAGGTCTCATATTCGTTTGTCTCGTTCATTGGTCTAGGGCTTCAGACTTTGACAATATGTGTTTTAAAGGTAATACTAAGCAGGCTCTATGTGAATATTTTAGAGGTATGTAGATTGGTGTGACGACTCTCATTAAATAATCAACACTAATAATTGAATAGTGTAGGATTAGGCAATGTAAAAATGTCCACCCGAATTCTCCTAACTTCCCCGCTTTGATATATGCTACTTGATTTAATAATTATAATAATAACAAGAAGCCTTACACAAATGATTTTACCATAAGAATTAAAATTTACATATAATTTGTCAGTGCCTTAAACAAAAAGATGACGGTGACGGCGATATTCGCTTGGCCTGTAGCTAACTCAAAAATACAGAGAGGTTCCTTCACAGGGCCCGGATCGATCTAAATTAGCACAGCCACAAACTCATCGCTGTGTCTGTTGAACGCGGAAAGGTTTTTGTTGGAAAAATTCTCAAAAAGAAAATCTTAATTGACACAGTGTAATTATTTTTTCTTGGTTTTTTTATTTACGTTGTTGTATTTGGATGGATTGAATTCACATTATTCTAGTTAGAAACAGAGAATATGAAAGGATTGGAATTAAGTTTGCTAATCATTTGAACGTAGTAATTAGATGGTCACATAGTAATTTTTTAATCATATTAAATAAATCTTAAAAAATAAACAAGTTAATTAAAACCTTAATAAATGCAAAAAAGTTATAAACATGATATTGCATTCATTTATTTGGAAAGACAACAAAAAAATATACCAACATATTCAACATATTTAATTGATAATTATAAAATTAGAATTTATAATTAAAAGATAATTAAATATACCCATTTCCAATAGGTGTAAGCTTCTGCCTTAAAAAAAAATACATAATGGAATAAATTATATCGTTTGCATCAACCCATACGTTACCATGTCCGTTGAGCCCATAAAATATTGTAGAGTCAAGCCATAACATATCACCACTGTCAAGATCTTTCATAAGCTTACACCGTTGGATCATCCAAATGGGCAAGATTGTCAAACAAGTCGGCAGTAGCCGTAGCTTGCTCTCGGGTCAAATGCGTGCTAAACGAAAATCACAAAAAATCTCTTATCAGTCATGACTAGAATTTGTCCTCTGAAAGGCTTTGCAAAATTAAAAAACGGACAGATTTTCCGTGATGTAGACATTTTAGCAAATATTAAATTAGGAGATGGTGGACAGGAGGAGTCATGGCTGACGTCTCCAAACTTTTATACTATTCCGTCCTTCAATTGCCCTAGATTCCCATGCCGTATTCTTATCTCCAAACTTATAAACTATTCCATCCTTCAATTGCCCTCGATTCCCATGCTGTATTCTTCCGTCAAATCTCCCGCGCTTTTATATAGAATTTTTGGCTTTCTTGTCCCAGAAAATGTTGAGATGCGATGGATGTATCGTAGCTATATATAAGCCAAACCCTCTATCCGCTCCCTTTGTATACGTTCTGATATCCATCTCCACGGTAATATCATGAAAGAGCAGTTCTTGGCTGCAGACGAACTTCCATCTTCCGCCCGTTTCGTCTCTGCAGCAGCTTTGTGTTCCGTTTTCGAAACTCAGGGCCGTTTCTCGATCATGACTGAGGCGCCGCTCAGAAAACGCGACCGTGAGCCAGAGGCTATGCGGGATTCTGTTGACGTCCGAGAGGCGAAACGCTCCCATGGTCAACAAACAGACCRGTTTCCCGATYTACTGCAATTAGAWCGAATCTTAKCAGACGACGACGACGAAGAATTCGCTCCCAGTGAGGAGCTCTTGAACGGAGTAATGAGAAGCCTGGAAGAAGAGATCGGCGCGACATGTTCCACTTCTTATCCTTCCTCGAGCACCGCGGACAATTCTACGGGCCCCGATATTTCTAGGGACCAGGAAGGCGAAACCCGAGATCCGGACTTGGGAGTTGATCTGTGTTACCTGCTGAAGGCTTCAGACGATGAGCTCGGCATTCCACTAAACGTCGTTCTGAATTTGAAGGATGAAGTCTGTCTATCTACAAAGGAAACTTCCGAGGGTTTATTGGAGAGCTCGGATCTTAAAATTTGGCATTTTTTTGAATGATTTTGAACACTAAGTTTAAGTTATTTTTCATTTGGATCAAACACTKCTGATCTCCAAAATACTTGGAAATGTGTACRWTTGCGTAAATCTGACTCTCCTCAGTTTTTAATTAAATATTCATATCTTTACATGTAAAGATATTTTATTTGTATTGACATCTAGATTTAATTAATATATAATTATTATCTCCACATTTTTTTCATTAAATATTCATATGCTTAAATGGAAGGATATTTTATTCGTATTGACATCTATATTTAATTAGTAAATATATACTTATTATTCGTGATAAGTATTATGCTTTTAAGTTTAAGTAAATCTTACCTAAAAACTACTTATCGCCACAGTTTCCATTAAATATTCATATGTTTAAATTTAAAGATATTTTAGTTGTATTGATATAGATATTTAATTAATTAAGTAGAAAGGTGTATATTTATTGGAGATGGTCACAATTAATCATCTTTTAATCGAAAATTCTAATTTGATGGTTAACAATTGAAAATGCTGGAATATTTTTAGTTGTCTTCACAAATCAATGAATGTGATTTTCTCTTCATCACTTCCTTGTATTTTTTAATGCATCACTTAACCTGTTTACTTTTTAACATTTACTTAATCATATTAAGAAATTACTGTACCACCATATGATTGCCACGTTTAACTGATTAACCATTGGAATTACCACATTTAAGATTAACTTTTGGATTTCCTCATATGTGCGTTTTAGCTGTCCATGCATTTCAATTCACCAGAGTGTTGTCAGTCCAGATAACTTATATATAATTATTATTTATGATAAGTATTATGTTTAAATGTAAAGATATTTTAGTTATATTGACACGAATATTTAATTAATAAATATGTAATTATTATTTGTGATAAATATTATGCTTAAATGTAAAGATATTTTATTTGTATTGACATTTATATTTAATCAATAAATAAATAATTATTATTTGTGATAAGTAAACTTTAATTAAAACCAATTATTTGAACATATTTTCATTTTATTTATATTGACATCTATATTTAATTAATAAATAAATTATTATTATTTGTGATAAGTAAACCTTAATTAAAACCAGTTATTTGAACATATTTTCATTTTATATTTATTATAAGTAATTTGTTTTTTAAGTAATGTAAGCCTTACTTAAAGTTATTTATTTGAAGATATTGTCATTATATTGACTTGAGTTTTTTCCATACAACCAACAATTTCAAGTGTATGAAGATCCTTGAGATGCAACCTAGCTGGATTTTTCCAACCAAAACATGCTATTTGAAAGTGATTTTTAAACTATATGTTATTTGAAACTATTGTTGGTTGTTAAATTATTTGAAACTATTGTTGGTTGTAAATTTGTAACAACAAATTAAAAGAAATTGTAAATAAAAAAAATTGTAAATATTAAAATTTATTTATGTAAATATTTAGTGGTGTTGGTTTATCAAATTTGTGAAAGTATATATAATGGGTGATAATTCTTGTAATTTTGTGATTGGTTTCAAGATGGATATAAATCAATGAAGTTCAAGAAATGTATTGGGCTTCAGATAAGCCTAATTATAAACCTATCTTGAATAATAGAGATACTAATACCTTGTTCAGTAGATGTTTTCTTGACACATTGTCCAGATTTTACTATGTAAATCTCTTGTATTATATGTTATGTGAATGATTATCTTAGTGATTATTTTGTCTATATTATCATATGACATAAGATAAAGAAAATTCATGGACACATTGTCGAGCTTTTACCATGTAAATCTCTTGTGTTATGTGAATGATTGTTTTACATGACATAAGAAAAAGAAAATTCAAGTGAGTGAGGCTGAGTCTCTTTCTTGCTTAGAACACTAGTCAAAGAGCAAGGAGGAGCCGAAGAACATAAACCCTATCCATCAAAAACTCTATCCACCATTCGAGTTGAGTTCAAGAGCCAGAGCCACCAAGAGATCAATTTGCGGAGCGAGGAAGGATTGAGTCTATTTGTGATAGAGAGCATTGGTTCAATTTGCGGAGCGAAGAAGGATTGAGTCTATTTGTGACAAAGAGCATTGGTTAATGAGCAAGAAGGAGCGAAAAAGTATAAACCCTAGCCGCTAGATACTCTATCTACCATTCGAGTTGAGTTCAAGAGCCAGAGCCACCGAGGAATCCATTTGCGAAGTCAGTCGGCATGAGTAGAATCCGAACTTTGTGGAAAGAAGAGGTTCGTGGAGGTGGAGCCACTAGCACTCCTAATCACGTGGAGGGAAAAAGAGGAAAATGAGGTCGAATCCGGTCACTGTCACTTTCACGGTGAGAAGAGCTACCAAGGAAAGCGGTTGGAATAGGAAGTTCGTAGTTTTGTGGATTGTGAGATAAATTCTCCTATTTTTTGTAATTCCTAGGACGATTGAGTTCAAATAGTGAAGGAGGCCACGAACGTAGAAACTTGTTCATTGGGTGAGCGTTGAAGATTATATATATAAACCATTTCTTCTGTTTTGTTCATTCGTGAATATTGAAGATTATATATATATATATACTATTTCCTTTATGAGTAAAAAGGCTTTCCCATTTTTTTATTTATGAGGCAAAATTTATTTTGAAAAAAAAATATAATATATTTTGTGGAAAATATATATTTAAAAAAAAAAAAGTGTGGAAGAATATTTATATATTTTAAAGAAAATATACATTTTGTGGAGTCACAATATATTTTATTTTAAATATTATTAGTGAGTGAATATATTTTGTTTTAAACCTTATTTAAGTGAGTAGAGTGTTTAAATTGTTTTATGCAAATTTGAATATTCATTGAGTTTGGAGCAAAAATATATTTTTCAAACAAGAATCAAAATGACTTTTGAAGTGAAAAATCAATTGATATTTGAAGATGGACCCTGTGTGTAGAGAACTAATAGCAAAAAACACAAATGTTAAATTCAAGGTCAAAAAAAAATTATTGGTAAAAATAACTTCCAAGTGTGGAAAGTTAAAATAGTATATTTGTTAGCAACAAAATAGTTGTTATGATGGATTCACTATGAAAGACATACAAATGTAAGATCTCCATAGATCTTCATAGCCATGAGTATCCCTAGTTTATTAGATCACCTAATAAAAGTGTGGACATAGATTATCTATGTCATAGATTTTCATTGACATAGACTTTGGTAGATTGAAAATGTTGGGGGCATGTATGTTGGGTTAATCTTGACTCCATGAAAGAGTCAACTAGTTAAATATATTTTTTAAGTCAAAGAATGTATTTTGGATAGTCCATGGTATTGTGAGATCCTACTTCCCACATAATCATTATGGAGACAGAGGTATTGTTTGATGAATCTTCTTTTATAAAATCAAACATAGTAAAAGATGAAAGGTACAAAGCATGAATGGTAGAAGAACTATATTTGGAAGATATTTATTTCCATGAATGTTTATCACAAGTTGTTAAGCTTGTTTATATTCATGTTGTGTTAGCACTAGTTGTGTTAATTGATATTGAGTTAGTTTAGCTAGATGTTAAAACTATTTTACATGAAATTTTGGATAAGGAGATGTATATGGAACAACCAGAAAGGTTAGTTCACCATAACAACAGAAATTTGTTTGCAAACTTAGGGAAGTCATTGTAAGTCCTCGTGTGAGGAAAATGGTACAAGAATTTGATTCCTTCATGGTAAGCCAAATTTTATAAGAAGCTAGTATAACTATTTTGTTTATGCTATATTCATTATCTTGGTATCATGTGTTATGCTTGTTGCAAGCACAAGCATGTTCGAGTGAAGGAGCTACCAGTAGTGAAACAAATATTGGGCATGGAAATTCACAGAGACATGAAATATGGTAAGATTTGGTTATCACAATAGAGGTATGTGGTGAAGATACTCAAGAAATTCAGTATCAATAATGTGAAACCGATAAATATCTCTTTGGCTTTCCATTTTAAGCTTTCTTCAGGTTTTTGTCCTAGTAATGAAGAAGAGAAGGGTTATATGTCTTGTGTATCGTATACTAGTAGAAAATTTTATGTATGCGATGAAATGGTCAGTCTTTCACATGCAATTGGTGTTGTCAATAGACACATAGCAAAACTAGTGAAGAGCATGAAAATGGGTGTTGATGATTGCAATGGGAATGTTGAAGTATTTCACATGTAGTTTAGTTGGTGTTGTTAGTGTATACATGGAAAAACTAGATGGAGAGCATTGAAATGGATGGTCTCTTAGAAGCACATAAGAACAAGTGTCACCTATAGTGGTTGCAATTATTTAGTTTGTGGTTATGTCTTGTTAGAATGCATGGATCTATTGGGTAAGTTTGGACAAGTATAGGTGGTTGTCTAAGCATTGTGTATTTAACTAAGTGTCCAATGTATCAAAATGGAACCATGTATCATTTTGGAAGATAGGTTAGTGATGAGGATGGAATGGTCCATATGAGCAAATTATGAAAGCATATTCAGGAAACCAATACCAATGGGATTGGGAAAGGTATCATATAAATTATTGACAAAGTGGAGATTGTTAAATTGAAACAACAAATTAAAAGAAATTGTAAATACTTAAATTTACCTATGTAATCATTTAGTGTTATTGGTTTACAAAAACAATGAAAACTATAAAAAAGTAAACCTAATTCTAAGTCTATCTTGAATAATAAAAATATTTATAATTGTAACACTTAAATGTAGTATATTATCTTAGTAGTTGTTTTGTTTCTTTTGTCATATTTTTTGCATTGTATTTCATTACTGTTTCAGTCTCTAAATCTCAAAACCCGTAACATGTACAACATTTTTTTATGTGTATATATAGTTCATTCAATATTATGAAGAATAGGGGATACATCCAACATTATTAGTATCAAACGAATTCATTTTTTTGAATTGTTTTGGCAAACTATGTAAAACAATTGCAAACTATGTAAAACAATTTTTGCAATTGTTACATTTGGGTACCTGACTTCGTAGGATGAAATTTTAACATATTTCAAATCAACCTAATAGGATAATTCAGTTGAAGCTAATTTTTTGGGGCTGATATTATAAACTAATTCAGAACTGAAACCAATTTAAAGCTTATGTTATAAAATTTTGGATAACTAATTTTTTGGTGCTGCCATCAGAACTGAAACCAATTTAAAGATGATATTATAAAACTTTGGATAATTCAGTTGAAGCTAATTTTTTGGGGCTGATATTATAAACTAATTCAGAACTGAAACCAATTTAAAGCTTATGTTATAAAATTTTGGATAACTAATTTTTTGGTGCTGCCATCAGAACTGAAACCAATTTAAAGATGATATTATAAAACTTTGGATTTATTATGTATACATGGGGATGAAATATGTACGGATTTAAAAAATATATATTTGTACAGGTTCCTTTGCACAAATACTAAATTTCAAATTAAGATGAATATATGATTTAATTCCTTTGGACACATAGTTAAGATAAAATTACACGGATTCTTTCCTCTCTGTAATAAAAATTACCCGTCTGATGTTATCCGTATATCAAGACATTCTAATTTAATGTAAAGAATTGTTTGATTTCCCTGATACATTTATGTAATTTTTTGGGGGGTAATCTACAAAATTTTGAACATAACGATCAGGAGAAAGTTCATTCAACCATTTAATAACTAAATTTTAATTTAAATGTGTATATACATCAGTTACAACTTTCTTCAACCTGAATGCATATTAACCTACTTGAAATTACACTTTTAAACACTTTTAATGTGAATGGTCAATAGAGTAATCTACAAAATTTGGAACATAACGACCCGGAGAAACTTGATTCAACCATTTAATAACTAAATTTTAATTTAAATGTGTATATACATCATTTACAATTTTCTTCAAACTTAATGTATATTGGGACCTGTTGGCTAAGCCATTAACCTGTGGCGAGAAACCGTGACTCACGAGAATTGAATCTTGTCCAACCGTCAAAAACTCCTAGCTTTCCACCATTGAATCCAACTCGTTTGGGCAACTTGAATGCATATTAACCTACTTCAAATTAAACTTTTAATGTGAAAGTACAATCTTAATGACTTTATAATTATAGAAGAGATTTTAATGGCTTTGATTTCATTTGTTCAGAATGTGTCGTGACAATGAATAAAAAGCTCTAATTTGCATCATTAACTTCTTTGCCCCCAAAAAGGTGAATTCATCATTAAATTGGATGATTAAAGAAATTAAATTAAATTAAATTATTAAAAAAATTAATTTAAAATTTTAATTAAATTAAATTATTAAAAAAATTAATTTAAAATTTTAATTAAATTAAATGATTAAAAAACTTTAATTAAAATAATTTAATTAAATTTGATAATTATTGAA
>JASDQU010370384.1:156268-167062 GCA_032191745.1 Picea mariana
TTTCAGCACCAACATGCGGTGATCAGCAATCTTATCCTAGAACTTCTGATGATCTTCACCTTCCTGCATGATCCAAGTAGGGTCATTCTGATTTTCTTGGTTGATGTGTGTTTTGGAAAATTCATCCACCATTTCTAAAAATTGCTTGGTTTGATCATCGTCTTCAAAGACCTGTCAGTGATGAACATTATTTGGTATTGAAGGCGTGTGCCTCATTTCTATGTGATACTTTAGCTTCAGGACAGTAGGTGGCATAAAAGTAGCGGTCGCTTTCACTAGCGAGTCAGCTTGTTGATTTCATGCCCTGGGAATATGGTGAATATTAAATGATGAGAAAAAAAATTCTATCAAATCCTAGGTGTAGTTTATGTATGCTTTTAGTCTTGGATGTTTGTCTTGATACTGTTGCCTTATCTGTTTCACAATTAATTATGCATCGCTGTAAACTATTAGATTTTATATTTTAAACTTCGTGGCTGCCTCTAACACTAAGGCGAGAGCCTCATACTCACATTCGTTATTGGTATAGTCAATGTCCCATTGTAATCTATATGAGAAAGGAATAATGAATTCATCTCCGGGTGCCAAAAACAACACCCCAGCTCCTGCTCCTTCCCAGGATGAAGCACCATCAAAAAATATTTTCCAAACTCCTACACTGTTTAAATTTTTGTTTTCTTCTTCTATACAAATTTCTTCTGTACATTCATCGAAACCATCATCAATTGATAATATACAGTTTCCTAAATCCTGATCGGCGACATATACAGGGTAATTATTTGATTTCTGCGGGTCACTTATAGTATTTGCCAACCTTGTCTCTCTGTATAGACAGGTGAACTTTCCACAGAATATCGAGATCGTAGCATACATCATGTCCAATGAAGCGATCCTCCAAGTTTGGCACCCCAAGACCTAGGTAACAACATGCCATACTTTGTAAGAACATCAAGCACGACCACATCCATGAGAATTCTCTTCACAGGGATCTGTGCAAGATTAACCACCAAATATTTAATCATACCAAGACATTTACCTTTTCTTGAATCAAAAGAATACAGATCTCGGTATGGTCTAGTAACCTCCAGACCCAATTTTCCCATAATAAATTTGGGCATTAAGTTATGGGATGCTCTTGAATCCAACATACAGTTATGTAGTAGGTGACCATGCACAGTCAGCGTAATATAAAAAGGAGCGACGTGATCTTTGGAATTTTCAATATGCGGACCAAACATTATAGTTGGTCTATCATCTTCTAAATTAATAGTATCTGCATGAATTTCGTCATCCCAGAAATTTATCATCTTGGCAATTTGTTTTCTATATGTCGTATTTTTCACCAGTTCAACCAGAGGTACCAAAATTTTGATTTTATTAATTTCGCTTTCCAAATTGAAATTTCCAATTGTCTTCTTGGCTTCTCTAGTTGGAATATTTATTTCTCTCTTTTCTGACCTATTAGTCTATGTTGCTTTTTTTTCGGTTGTCTTTGTTTTAGTAGCTTGCATTTCAACTGTTTTTGTTTTCGCAGCTTGCATTTTCAGTACATGGTTGAGCTGCCTCATTCGTTTTACTTCTTGACAAGATCTTCTTCGGTGGAGAAGTTGTAGAATTTTTATCTCTAGGCCTTAAATTATATTTCTGTTGGAGCTCGGCCATTATAGAATCGGTGATTCCTTGATAATCAGACTCTCCCATATTATTTATGCTTTCCTCATTTCCAAACAGGGGTTCTTGGTCTAAATATTTTTCATAATCTTGTCTGGTNTCCATGAGAATTCTCTTCACAGGGATCTGTGCAAGATTAACCACCAAATATTTAATCATACCAAGACATTTACCTTTTCTTGAATCAAAAGAATACAGATCTCGGTATGGTCTAGTAACCTCCAGACCCAATTTTCCCATAATAACTTTGGGCATTAAGCTATGGGATGCTCTTGAATCCAACATACAGTTATGTAGTAGGTGACCATGCACAGTCAGCGTAATATAAAAAGGAGCGACGCGATCTTTGGAATTTTCAATATGCGGACCAAACATTATAGTTGGTCTATCATCTTCTAAATTAATAGTATCTGCATGAATTTCATCATCTGAGAAATTTATCATCTTGGCAATTTGTTTTCTATATGTCGTATTTTTCACCAGTTCAACCAGAGGTACCAGAATTTTGATTTTATTAATTTCGCTTTCCAAATTGAAATTTCCAATTGTCTTCTCGGCTTCTCTGGTTGGAATCTTTATTTCTCTCTTTTCTGGCCTATTAGTCTATGTTGCTTTTGTTTTGGTTGTCTTTGTTTTAGTAGCTTGCATTTCAACTGTTTTTTTTTTCACAGCTTGCATTTTCAGTACATGGTTGAGCTGCCTCATTCGTTTTACTTCTTGACAAGATCTTCTTCGGTGGAGAAGTTGTAGAATTTTTATCTCTAGGCCTTAAATTATATTTCTGTTGGAGCTCGACCATTATAGAATCGGTGATTCCTTGATAATCAAACTCTCCCATATTATTAATGCTTTCCTCATTTCCAAACAGGGGTTCTTGGTCTAAATATTTTTCATAATCTTGTCTGGTTAGGTGAGTTTCTCGTTCGTCATCACTGAGATTGTTTATATCCTCATCTAGCCCTTCATAGCCTTGCATGTCATCACTTTGCATGAAGTTTTCTATTTTAAAAGGGACTTTGATTTTTTGGTCCTCATTTTTTACTTGTCTCTGCTGGATTTGGGGGTTGGGATTCCTTTTGAAATCTCTCTTCGCAAATGGATCAGGATTAGCTTGGTCTAGTTCCATTCTAGATATTTTGTTTAATAATTTTTTGATTATTTTGGCCATGTCATCCATTTTATCCTCTGCAGACCTCCCAAATCTAGAGGGTCCTACTTGTTCTCGGAAGCATTTAGTTTCTTTGGTTCCTGTTTTGACCTTTGTTTTTATTTTACCTGATGCCATCATGTTCGACTCGATTTCTATGGCGTCATCATGCATTCTGGTGAGGTCGACAGATCTCCTTTCCATCAAAAGTAAGGCAAAGTCGGGCTCGAAAGCCCCGACGAAAGTCACTTTAGCTGCAGGCTGAGAGGGTTTAACTTTTGTTGGAATCTTTTGATAGAGTTTATTAAACCTCTGTGTGAATTCTAGGACTGATTGAGAATTATTTTTTCTCGGGGCCCCAAATTCTGTCAGATAATACAAGTGATCTTTATTTTATCCCTCTTGCCTTAAAAAGGCGTTTTCTAGCACGTCATAAGATGCTATAGAACCTACCGGGAGCCCTCGAAACCAGATTCTTACTTGTCCCTCAAAATTTTGCACCAAAAGTCTGGAGTAAACATCCTCATTCTCAATGCCGAGGATATCAATGAATTGGTCAAAAATGTTTATGTGCTCTGTGGCAATTAGGTCTCCTTCTTCCGTGAATTTCAGTAAGTTTTTCATATAATTTTCTGGTAAATCATGAAGGACATGGCGAAGGAGTAAAGGGGCGTATCTTGCTGCCACCTTGGCAAAAATTCTAGGGGGTGGAGGGGATACTTGACCACTTCCTCCTCCATCTCCTCCCGCACCACCTCCGGCGCCACCTCCTCCGACAGCAACTATTGAGAGTCTAGGGGATGAAATTCAAGAATTATAGAGCAGATTTTCAAAAACTTGTAGTGACCCTTCAGTCGCCTCAAGATGAGGCGAAGGAGGTTCTGGAAACTGACTGTTAAGAGACATAAATTCTGAAAAGGGGGGAAAAGGGAAATGAGAACTGGGTTCTTCAGATTTACAGGATATATAAACAGGAGAACCAACAGGAGTTGAATCAAGGTATGAGATATAGTCCTCAGAGTTTCAGGGAACTGAAACTTTTACTTTAGGGACCAGTGGAATATCAATAAAAGTGGGTATCGAAAGGGATCTTTTACCTTTACTAGTAAAGGGGGAAGTCGAATCGATCTTGCCTTTTACCTCAAATAAAACCAACTCGAGGTTTATGATTTCAGCTTCAAGCTTCTCAGTTGATGTGTCTCCGAAGTGGATTTATGTATAACCTTCTTGCGAGATTGACTATTCAAGTGGAACCTTAGCATTAGTTTTCACAGTTTTGGGTTGGTAAACCTTACTTGTGGATGCAGCAGTCTACTTGAGGTATCCCCTTGGTTTTAATAGCTTTTCAAGATCGGATACAGGCGTAGTTTGTTGATCGTCTGGGTTCTTCCTGGTATTCTTTCTACTGAATGCCAGTTTATCTGTAGTGGATTCACCAATGGAAAGATAAAAATTAGCCTTATTAATGTATTCAATCGTTGTTCACTATCAAAGAGAGAAACTTACCATGTCGTTCTCCCATGGAAAAATAACTTTGTTTCTCCATCCCCAGCAATGGCACCAAAAAGATGTTGTTCCTGAGATTACTCTTAAGGCTCGAAGGGTAATGTCAAGGCATCATGAATATAAAATAAAGTTTTGAAAGGTGCTTTTTCTTCTGTTAGTTATATAAGAATTAATCCTCAAATGAAATTAATGACAGAACAGGACAGAGGTCGTTTTTTGTTTTCTGAGTCAATTTATAAAATCAAGTGATATGAGGGAAAATTACAAAACTGTTAAAAAAAATGAGGCATCAATGCAAGATGAATCTTACATTGTTCACAGTAGAAGAAAATAAAGAATGCGCCCTTGAAAGGATATGAGATACATTAATCCAAGTAGCTCACGGGTCTTGTATCTACTTATAGAAAATACAGAGGAAAAATTGCTTGCTTATCAAACAACCGGTCAGATGTGACTACAGTATTAGTAGTAGTAAATTGAAACCACTCACTTATCAAGGAATGACATAAAGAAACTAGAAATGTGAAATACAGGAGAAAAACATAACTCAAACTGCACAAAAATTGGAATCTTCGTCTTTACTTGTATTAATTCTCACAAAATGAGAGTTTTTCTTATTACTAGTATAAAATGTGTTCCTAACTTAAAGAGAGTAAAGACTAATTTGTGTTCAAGTGGGATTATGACGAGAATATAAGGGATGAGCTAGAATTATTGATAGTGAAGAGTCAAATTGTAGGGTTCTATGATCATGACAATGAGGATACTTTTGATATGAATGCAAGAAATACATTAAAATCATACTAGGGGTGGATTTTACAAGAGAAAGAGGCTCATGGAGGTTCAAAAGTAGGGAATTGTGGCTCATCAAAGGTGATGCAAATACCAAATACTTCCACTAGTATGTCAATCATAGGAAGCAAGTCAACACTATATGGGAAATGTAAGAAGCAGATGGAAGTGCTACTAATACCTTTAAGGGAATCACTGACATTGGAGTATCCCACTTCAAAGAAATATTTTAGGTGTCACATAAGGTAAATATAATAAAAATTGAGAAACAACTTATGTTTTCCCTATATTTGTAGGAGAAGAGGGAAATGAATACCTAGTGGAAGAAGTGTCCAAGGAGAAAATCAAGGTTGTTTTAGTTTCACTTCAAAAGAACAAGAGTCTTGGTCCAAATAGCTCAACACTAGAGTTCTTCATAGGATTTTATGACATTTTGAAGGAGGAACTCCCAAGGGTAGTGCAGGAAACAAGGAAATATGGAAAGATGTTTCCTTATGGTGGCCTTCAATCCTACACTTGGTACACCAGACTTGTTCCCACTTCTCCTTTCCTTTCATTACTTCTACTAGTTGGATTGTCAAGGCAGCTAACTGTGTCTGAACTTGAGCCATCCCCCCACCATCTCCTACAAGAGACACTTATAGCTTCATTGCAATCTCCAAATATTCAGGATGTGACGTAACCTTTGTTGTATCTGTTGATGATTACAATTGTGTGAGACATCCTCCAGGACACAGACCTGAGAAAGAGCCCCTGAGTTGGGTGTGTGGTTCTTATCTGAGACAGAACTAGAAAATTGTGCTTGCCTCCTCCTTGCAGAGAGTTGATATGAACTATAGATGATTCTCATGTGTAACGCAGTGAGAAAGAAGATCTGTTGAGTTGGACGTGCCCGTGGTTGAGCACAGGTGAACGTGTGAAAACCCATGAGTTGGGTGCATCGTTCTGAGACATAAATTAAATGATGTATTACCCTCCTCTGAGCAAAGATTTGATATGATAAAATCTAGATGACTCTTTTGTGTAATGCAGTGAAAAAGNTTCTTATGGTTTGCTGTTCATTATTGTTTTCAGATCTGCATATGTGTATTTGACTGATATAATTCTCTTATTTTCCTCATTCTTTCGTTAAATTCCCAAATGGTTAAATTATTTATGCAAGTTTAAAACTCAACCATAATCATAAAAGATCCTGTCGGATCAGTAGAAGAAAATAAAGAATGCGCCCTTGAAAGGATATGAGATACAGTAATCCAAGTAGCTCACGGGTCTTGTATCTACTTATAGAAAATACAGAGGAAAAATTGCTTGCTTATCAAACAACCGGTCAAATGTGACTACAGTAGTAGTAGTAGTAAATTGAAACCACTCACTTATCAAGGAATGACATAAAGAAACTAGAAATGTGAAATATAGAAGAAAAACATAACTCAAACTACACAAAAATTGGAATCTTCGTCTTTACTTGTATTAATTCTCACAAAATGAGAATTTTTCTTATTACTAGTATAAAATGTGTTCCTAACTTAAAGAGAGTAAAGACTAATTTGTGTTCAAGTGGGATTATGACGAGAATATAAGGGATGAGCTAGAATTATTGACAGCGAAGAGTCAAATTGTAGGGTTCTATGATCATGACTATGAGGATACTTTTGATATGAATGCAAGAAATACATTAAAATCATACTAGGGGTGGATTTTACAAGAGAAAGAGGCTCATGGAGGTTCAAAAGTAGGGAATTGTGGCTCATCAATGGTGATGCAAATACCAAATACTTCCACTAGTATGTCAATCATAGGAAACAAGTCAACACTATATGGGAAATGTAAGAAGCAGATGGAAGTGCTACTAATACCTTAAGGGAATCACTAACATTGGAGTATCCCACTTCAAAGAGATATTTTAGGTGTCACATAAGGTAAATATAATAAAAATTGAGAAACAACTTATGTTTTCCCTATATTTGTAGGAGAAGAGGGAAATGAATACCTAGTGGAAGAAGTGTCCAAGAAGAAAATCAAGGTTGTTTTAGTTTCACTTCAAAAGAACAAGAGTCTTGGTCCAAATAGCTCAACACTAGAGTTCTTCATAGGATTTTATGACATGTTGAAGGAGGAACTCACAAGGGTAGTGCAAGAAACAAGGAAATATGGAAAGATGTTTCCTTATGGTGGCCTTCAATCCTACACTTGGTACACCAGACTTGTTCCCACTTCTCCTTTCCTTTCATTACTTCTACTAGTTGGATTGTCAAGGCAGCTAACTGTGTCTGAACTTGAGCCATCCCCCCACCATATCCTACAAGAGACACTTATAGCTTCATTGCAATCTCCAAATATTCAGGATGTGACGTAACCTTTGTTGTATCTGTTGATGATTACAACTGCGTGAGACATCCTCCAGGACACAGACCTGAGAAAGAGCCCCTGAGTTGGGTGTGTGGTTCCTATCTGAGACAGAACTAGAAAATTGTGCTTGCCTCCTCCTTGCAGAGAGTTGATATGAACTATAGATGATTCTCATGTGTAACGCAGTGAGAAAGAAGATCTGTTGAATTGGACGTGCCTGTGGTTGAGCACAGGTGAACGTGTGAAAACCCATGAGTTGGGTGCATCGTTCTGAGACATAAATGAAACGATGTATTACCCTCCTCTGAGCAGAGATTTGATATGATAAAATCTAGATGACTCTTTTGTGTAATGCAGTGAAAAAGAAGATCTTTTGAGTTGGATGTGCCTGTCGATGAGCACAGGTGAACGTGATCCTAGTGGTTGAGCACTAGTGAGTGTGGTTCTCCTGTGAGATAGAGATATGGACATCCCTCTGGCTGAGCACGGATGGATGTAACCCTATTGGTTGAGCACATGTGGGTGTATGAGATCCCTTGTTATATTGTTCAAGATTCAGACTTACCTGTAACCCTATTTGTAATGTAAAGGGTACAGGTTGACCCCACCTGAATATAAAAGATAATTAATATGGTAATTATTAATTATATTATAAGTTATTGAGATCAGCCCTACTGTGCCAATAGACACTATTGTTGACAGGTTCAGACTAATATAAGTAAATTTAAATTCCCATTGAGGAAATATAACACAAGAGTGAGTTTGGAAATTTCAGCAAACACTTGTTCTTGGGAAAAGTGCGCACCTCTCTTGGGCCCTAGGTTTCTAGGGTTTTTGAGAACCCTCTTGTGTGCTAGTTCTTTATGGTGGTGGAGGTATTTCTCTTGAAGAATATAGCAAATGATTGGTTGGGTTTTCTTCCCTTGTTGAGAAGGGTTTCCCAGGATACTTCTTGTGTACTTGTGCATGGTTTTTCTTCTTGTGATCTTGGTTGCTGCAACAAATTGTTTATGGTTTAAGTAAAATTCTAAAATAGAATAAACTACATGCTTAAGCCTAGATTATTAAAAAAATCAACATGGTATCAGAGCATAGGTCTTGAATAACCCATTGCACAAGCAAATTTTAGTCATCCTCTCTCTTTTGCAAAACCGTACGGTCGTCCTAGGGTTTCCAGAAATTGTGTACGACCTACATCTTTGAGGAGTTTCAGCACTTATCACTTTGATGTTGGGGCTAAAAGGTTCATAGGAGTGTACGGACTCCTTCAGCGCACATCTAGCAAGATTCAGATTGCATTTTCGGGCATTTTGACTTTTTGGCCCTAGGGTTTCTAGGGTTTCGCTAAATTTCTGCAGAAATTTCAGAATTAGAGTTTCTGCAACTCATTGAAGGATCTCTTCAGGTCACCAGTGTTCTCCTATATTTCAAAGGCTTATTGTTGGCAGTCATAAGTCCAACAAAACCTAAAAGTGTTATCCTAGCCTAGTCGTTAGGTTTTCTAGCCCAGTTGACAAGGGTTTGCGAAGAAACTAAAATTATGATGAATGGAACTATGATGGAAGATAAGCTTAATGAATCAAGCAACTTCAAGTTCCTGGAAGACAAGACTTCAGAGGAAGACTTATTATGAGTGATACAAAAAGGTGACACTATGACTACCTTCTTCATGAAGATTTCAGAAGAACGAGATCAGTCAGGTGCCATTGGAGAAATCATATTAGCACCCTCAGGTATGCATTTGTATATATATTATTTGTATCATTGTCATGAGGGAAATTGCAGGAGGAAGGATCCTTTGTTGGATTCATGGATCTAGAAAGATCTTAGTGCATTCGGAGGAACAACACACTTGAAGTGAAGACTCCAGGTTTGATTGTTTTAATTTTCATTCCTCTAACCTATATTTCTAAATCTTGCTACATTACAAGTAAGTGTTGTAGTTGTGATAACAATCCTTAAAATGTTTTGATTCTAGAGATGTACTCGTTATCCTCCTTTAGGATATATCGTTGTTCTGTTTCCTTTTGTTTTCTTGTTTGAGACAGGTTAACAATAAAGGAAGATGTTTATCCTTCAGAGGGAGTCACTTGAATTCAAAGGGAGTCACTTGAATCAGAGGGAGTCAAAACTATTTGAGAAGGAGGAAGAACATAACCATCATTGAGGCAACCAATGAAATAATGCATGATCAGAATCTTTCTATGATTCTATGGGAAGAAGCATGCATGACACAGTATATGTTCAGAACAAGAGTCTTCACCAGATTTTGAAGAAACATAACTTCTGAAGAAACCTTCACCAAAGTGAAGCCCGAGATTGAACACTTCATGATATTTAGGTGCCCAGTGTATTTTCATGTACCCAAAGAGAAAAGGTCCAAGCTAGACCCTTCAGGGAAAAATGGTACATTGGTGGGGTACATTGAATCCTTGAAAGCATGATCAGATCTACATCCCTGGTCAGAGACAGATTGAGGTGAAAAGAGATATTGTCTTTGAAGAAGAGATAGCCTTTTAAAGATCCAGAGAATCTCTTATGGAGATTGACAGTAAGACAATACCTTCTCTCCCTTTAGTAGTTCAGAGTGAGACAGACATTATTCCAGTTGATCCAATTGTTCCAGATTATCCAGTTTCTCCAGTTGATATGCCCAGAGATATTGCAGTAGGGCATAAAATACCTGCCTGGACTAAACAAACTATGTAGAAGGAAGAGGGACATACAACCCCTCAAGGCACAGCCCGAGAGAGAAGAGACTAAAGATATTTTTGAGCTACCTTCCAGCCATGAGCCACATCATTAATTATGAGCCTTCTTGTCATGGAGAAGCAACAAGTATGGCAATATGCCATGACAGGAGAATATTAGTCTATCTTGAAGAATGATGTATGGGATATATTTTTGAGACCAGAAGGGAAGTCTGTAGTGACTTCCAAATGGATCTATAAGATCAAACATGTAGCTGATGAAAGTGTTGAGAAATACAAATCGAGATTTGTAGTCAGAGGATTCTTAATGAGTTTGGGTTTCACCAAAAGTGTTGTTGATCCAACCTATATTATCACATTGTCAGTGACGAGAGCCAGATTTCGGTGACTTATTCAGGAAGCCTTGTTGTTAGATACAAGCAAGCCTTGACTTTTGATTTCGAGATGAAGGATATGGGTACGATGCACTACTTCTTAGGACAAGAAGTATGAGAGAGGACCGATGAGATTTTCCTGAGTCAAGGAAAATATACAGTGGGGATATTAAAGAAGTTCAGTATGACAGAATGCAAATCCATACCTACACCGATGATGATGGATTTGAAGAAAATGAATGAT
>JASDQU010370385.1:28916-43877 GCA_032191745.1 Picea mariana
TGTTTGAGCACCAACTCAAAGTGAGGCTACTACCTATGTTTTACAAGATCCAACTTGTTGAGAGCACCGAATCTCTGGTTTCTCTAGCACCATCTCCCTAAATATTCCAGCACCAACTGGATTTATACAAGCACCAACTTGTATACAGAAAACTCTGTGTTTTCTCGAGCACCACCCTGCCACCCTATTTTCTAGCCACAACTAGATGGAAGATCCAACTTCCATTATTCAAGCACCAACTTGAATATCAGAGGACCACAGTCCTCCCTAGCACCACCCTTCCTCCCTGATTATGAATAAATGATTGATAAACAAACAATACAGGTATTTCAATTCTTAGCCTTTCTTCATTGTTCTGCAATTATTTTCTGGTTCAAAAACTATTGTGCAGTTGTGCTCTGCTTCATACTATTATGTTATTCTGCTCTTGCTTCATGCTATTCTGCTATTCTTCTCTTGCTTCTGTCTATTCAATGACTCTTAATCATATCTGAGTTTTATCTCATGCTCTGCATTCTGTCATTTTACCCTTCTTACAGTTCATCTCATTGTTTCTGTTAGAACAACCGACCACGCACAATCACTGCGTGTTTCTTTTATGCACTTCCTCTTTGGCTACACCTCGAATCTCCTTGGGCAAAAATGCCTCAGCAACTGAATCATCAACCATCCAAGAACCATGATTTTGTTCTGTTGACTGAATCGTAACAGAACAATTAATCATGAAGATCAAGAGTAGCCCTTCGATCAGATGCTCAAATAACCAGCACCGTTGGATTAAATCCGTGGGGTCTTGTGTTTATCCCATATGCCCACTGGCTGTGACCACGGGCCTAATCAAAAGTGTTTCACATTTCGCATTTTGGAAATCCTGTGTCGAAGGGTCTTGACACTCCAAGTTGTGATCCCCGAAATGGAGCTTAGCTTCATGCTAGCTCTTCCCTCTCACATGACCATCGGTGGTGAACAAGCACTTATCCATAAAGGGTTTTCACAATTCACAATTCGGGATTTCAAAAGGTATGCTCCATTCTCTCATGTCACAATCCCTGAAATAGAGCTTAGCAAATGCTAGCTCATTCCCCTCACATGACCACCGACGATAACCACAGCCTGCGCCAAAGAGGCATTTCGCATTTTGGCATTTCGGCATTCCTGTGATGACATGTCTCGACACTCCAAGTCGCGTTCCCTGAAATGGATCTTAGCTTCGTGCTAGCTCCTTCCTCCATCCTTTGATGATGTGACCTTGTCTATGACCATGGGCCAGTCCTTATCGCAATTTCTCATATCGCGAGTTGGAAGGTTATAGGATTTTCTTCCTTTGACTTTCCAGTCAGCGAGATGCCAATCGCTTTCCATGTGTCCTCTGCATCCAATGTTCCACAGCATACCTTGATCCAAGGGTTCATATCAACCCTCAATCCGATGGCTCAAATCATTTTGAGATATCGCATATCGCGAGTTCCCACACCATGCTCCGTTGACTCCTCCAATGTGCAAGTCAGCGAAATTCCAATCGCTTGCCACGTGTCCTATGACTCCAACGGTCAGGATTGTTATCACGATTTCGCATATCACGAGTTCGAGGGGTTAGAGAACCTCTTTCCTTTGGATTTTCTGATCTGCAAAACTCTGAAACGAAACCTTTGTCACGCTCTAATTGTTTTCCATGTGTCCTTCTTGGATCAACGGTCCTCCTACTTTCGGGTCTTTCTAATCCCGCTTCATCTTGTACTTAAATATCGTGATCTTTCTTATGGATCTGACGATGGTCGGTATTCGCACTTAGATCTGACACCTGAGATCTATTCTCCTCTTTTGTGCGCTCATCCAGTCTTAATTCGGATCTGACGGTCATCAGGAATTCTAAATGGGATCCAACGATCATTGTTTCTCCTCCTCCTAAGCTTACACTATTGATATTGCCATTCCATCATTGTCGTTGTGTTGTTGATCATGATTTTTTCCATTAATGATAAACATGCATACTCTTCCTTTGTCTGGAAAACATGCCAACATAACATTCTTTGGAGACTCGGGTGTTCCAATGTTCAAGGGGATGGTTTCACCCACCTTCCTTTTTGACTCCTCTTCTTTATGTTTCTCTTTATTGCCTACATCACTCGATGAAAATGAACTCTCTAGAGGAGTCAAGCTCTTAGGAATCTTGTTATCTTCCATGGATATAATTTCCTTGGGCTTATAGTGTTCATTTTGAATGAAAGCACAGATGCTCTCATCACTAGGGAAGACCTGCCATGATTCTATATTGTCAGGGATATGTGGACGATATAGATATTGAAAAGTACAATCATGTCTGTGTGGTAGAATTTGTCGATTAGGAGAGGCTGCAAAAATAGAAAACCGATCAGCCATTCAGTTCAATTCCCTCTTAACATGAGTAATATTGAGAGATAGTAGGTTCGAGATAAGTGCCCAAACAATTTGGGTATATCGTTTCATCAACTTGTTGATAGGAGAGTATATCTTACATACAAGGTTCACAACAAGCTCAGAATCCCCAAAAACTGTAAGGTGACCACAACCCGGATTATAAGCGTTTTTAATGCCTAATAATAAATCTTTGAATTCAGTAACATTGTTTGTGCAAGCAAAATCCAACCTATAAGAAAAGTTATGAATTTTCCCCATAGGAGAGTATAAGATAATTCAAGCTTTGTTTCCTTCATTAGAGCATGAACCATCAAAGTGCATGTTCAACATACCGTCATCTAAGTCGATGTGTTCCAAGGGAATGTTATCCTTGGAAAAAATCAAATACACCCCTAGGTCCTCTTCGATATAATTCACATTAGGTTGTGGAACACTCTCTATGTAAGGTGAAATCCTTCCCTCTCTAAGGAATCTAATGTTTTTACCATTCCGAGGAAGGGATAAGTGTGTCTCATTGAGTGAGAGGTATCCACCTATCAAAGCTTGTCAATCTCTTCCTAAGATGATTGAGTGATTGCTTACTAGCATATCAATTACATGAATAGTAATGGTTGTCCTTATTTCAGGGTGTGCGCACAAAACCAAGGTCACATATTTGATTTAACCTATGGTCGTTTGTTGTAGACTATTATAAGAGAGCGTGCTTCTAGCATTTTCATTTGTACAAGACAAGCCTAGCTCTTCCATAATAATCTTCGGCATTACACTTGGGCCCGAACCGCTGTCAATGAGGCAACAATGGGCGATCTTATCCATAATCTTTACAAAAATATAAAAAGAGGGATTTTTTACAGGGTATCTAAATTTATGTACACCTACTTTATTTACAGAGGAATCCTCTTCATTTACCTCTTCAGAGAGGTTGGCTACAACGGAAGATTTTCCTTCCATGAATTTTTTTAGATGCCTTTGTTGTTCAGGGACGACAACCATGTCCAAAAGGGTTGCATCTGCTTTGATGTTGTCCAATTGATTTAGAATATTGTGTTTGGAAGAGGGGAGAGGGGAGGTAGTTCCTTGACTGTCATGAACCTTAGGAACCTGAACAATAGCAACTGGTGAGGAACAAATATGATCCTATTTTCCTTTGGGAGTGTAGTATTTGTTCCTAGTATTGATGATCATGACATCTTATGTCTCTGCAAAACCTAGGACAACGATGGTAGTTTCCAGTCTTTTACCAAAGATCTTATCTCTAGCACTCGTCTTTACTTCACATGTGGTTTCCTCGTGGTGTTCCTCACAAAAGTTACATCAACTACGAGGCATGATATATTTAGGTTGAAAATTATTTTCATTTGGATTTCTAAAGGGGGGTGCAGAAGAGGATGAATCTCCAGGGGTAAGAGGGGAGACATTTCCCTTTCGCTCATATGATATCATGTGATTATTCATGTCTTGTACAATTTGTAAGAGGGCGTACATGTTTGTCCGTTAACTGATTCTCCCTAAGGAAGACCTGTTCTTTCAAGTTGTTCTTCATACTCTAAACAAGTATGCAGAGCGGAACCGAGGTTATCAACAGCTTTTTCCTCAAGCCTATGACAGTAGGAGGAAGGTAATGCATTATAATAATGCATGAAAGCAGCTTGGTTATGAGGTCAAATGAGTTCAAGGATTTGATTATATAACTTGGTGAAACGCAAGTTGAAGGACTTGATGGTCTCACCATCCTTATAAGCGATGTTATTGTACTCATGTAACTGCTCAGTTGGGATTTTAGATTGCCCATAGGTGGATTTGAACCAATAGACTAACTCCTCCCAAGTAGACAAAATCTTAGGAGGAAGGTCAAAGAAATCGACCACAGCCTTTCCTTCCAGGGAATTGAAAAATAAGCGCATGCAAGTGTCATTGTCATTGGCTCCTATGTTGTGATAGGCATTAGAAAATGCCACCAAGTGTTCATTTGTAATGATAGTGTTATTCCCTGAAAACCTAGGAAGATGTTCTTTGAATTTATGAAGTGGACGAGTAGCGAGTGCCAAGTTAAGAGGAGAGGAAACATGCCACGGTGTGGTTGTAGCATCTTCTTCAAGAGGAAACATGCCACAGTGTGGTTGTAGCATCTTCTTCAAATTGAAAAAGTCCATACTTTTTAATTACTTTGGTGGTGTTTGTGGTAGATTGGACGGGGACTTGGTGACTATATAAGCTACCAATCACTGACGAAGTTGAATAATGAGGGGAGGAAGCACTTCCAGTGCCACCAGAGCCACCACTAGATGTCATCTTGTAGATCATAGGTAAGGGAGAGAAAGACGAACTGGATGAATTAGACAAGGTTCTCCTTAGAGCACTTTGTTGGGTTGATAACACAACATTCCTTCTTCCTATTTCAGCGATAGGATTAATTTTAGGTGATAAGCCTCTTCTTCTCCTAGAAACACGAGGGTCTAAGAACATGAAAAGAAGGTCAAAGCTTAAGGAAAAAGAAGGTTATGGCTGATTTCTAAGTTGTCTACGTCTAGCTTCCCAATGTTCTTGGGCACTTATGTCTTGTTCAATTGTTGTCCATGAACGATTAAGCTCAGCATGAGTATTAGCAGTGTCTAAAATGGTGTTAAACAAATTTAAAGCAATGATGGTCTGATCTTGAAGACAGGGCTCAATATTAGGTTTCCTTGCAACAGGGATAGTCATTAAGAAATAAAACAGTCAAAGAATCAATATCATAAAAATAGATGTATTCGATGATAACCAAGCATAAAAATCAACCAGAGAGATATTGAAGATCTCCCCAGTATGGTCTCCAAATAAATGTAGAGGAAAAGATATAAAATAATCTTACTCAAGCATTTTCAGATATTACTTGGATAAAGCAAGATAGACTGGAATATCACCCTATGTTTATAGCCATAAAAAAGTGTTTCCTAATCCACAAGTATTGGTTACAAGTGCTTAGGCTGATTTCTTTTTATAAATGAAATTTAGCTGGAAGATTCAATATTTATGTAATTTTCTAAATATAACAGATGCAGAAATAAATGTAGATACAGAAGTAAAAACACCAAGTCAATAATCAACACGCATCAGACATAAAGAAAACGTTTATTTCATTCCAATTTATCAAAATACTCGTTCTCTAAACAAAATTCCGTGAGGAAGTTTGGACCAAAGTTAAACTTAGATGTCCCTGGTGAAAACCATACAAATGGACTTCCGACAGAAAGTAAAAAACTGAACTTTAAAAGTTGGATCATCTTGCCACATATTGTTGCCCACTCGACTTTACACAATAGCCTTTATCAGTCATGAAATTTAATTCACAAATAGACAAGTCTGCACAGACTATCAAAGATAGATCAACACCTCTAAAAAACAAGTGTCTGAAAGATGTAATTCATCCTTGAATCTCGTTGTCTATAATAGGACCTTGCTGTCATAAAAGAGAATTAGGCTTTCAATGAATTAAAGAATGAATGAAAACTGAATTATCTCAATAAAACTCAAGAGCAGACCTTAGTATGCTTATCCTTCTATTCTCCTCTTGCTCCTCATTTTCCTCTTTCTTTTAAGAAAACAGAATTAGTTGAAGTAGTTAAACTACCTCTTTAGTTAAGTTAACTAAAACTCAACCAACATTTTAGTTAAGGGGGAAAAGAAATAAAATCAAAATAAGGGTTTTTAATAAATAATAACTAGTAGGTGGGACCCCTTGTGACTCCCTTTAGTTCTTTAACAAGCATAACACAACTAGCTAATCAATCAAACACATCCCTCCTTGTGGCTCCCATCATCACTCTCATAATTTGAAAATTTATATCAATGATAATTGAAATTGTATCCAAAAATATATTTTCCATGTATCCAAAAAATAGTGTGTTGTCCAAAATTTCAGAAGTCAATTGTTCTCAACAATCAATAAATAAAAACACTTAAAACCCATATTTGCCACTCTGGGAGGAAATATTCCCCTTGTTGTTGTTGTCACCCTTTGATTTCTCTGAATTTGCCTTAGGTTGTGTGGAGACTTTAGGCATAATCTCACTGATAACATGAGAGAAATCATCTCTCAAAGGCATGCTGGATGACATGGATTTGGCAGAGTCATTTGAGGGAGAGGAGGAGGCAGCGACGAATTTTCCTTTGTCAGGAGCATGGTGGGCCTCGGTTTTTAACCTTTTGCTTACATGGGAAGACTGTACTGGTGAGTGGGTAGGGGAAGCTTGGACAATTTGATTGACAGGTGGAGGAGCATGCAGAGACAAGTTAGGCCAGCCACGATGTTGGGAGACTTCTGGATTGAAAATCTCTTGCCATCCGTCGTTTTCAGGGACTTTAGGTTGTAATGAGACATGAGGTGGTACTGGGATACCATGGACATGTGGGGCTTGGAGGGAGGCCTTTCTGGCCTAGGTTGGACCACTCCTTGTCCAATCCAGTTAAAAAATATAGCTTGAAATAGTTGGCTCAACTCTCGCGAGTCTGCATCAAAATCTAGAGAAAACCTTGTCCTTTTAGGGCCCCTGCTCCAATTCCCTCTTCCTCTATTACCCCGACCATGGCTACCTCTACTAAAAAATCGCATTCATGTTATGAATTATTAATTAGCAACTAGTTTCTTCAACAACCATACATGACATCTCTTTAAATATGAAACAAAGGTTGGCTCAACAACACATCAGACTCATGCAATCCAATCCATACAAATCGTTTAATACTTGTCAATGAGAAGGGGGTGAATAAGGGTCCTGGGATATGTGAGGGATTGTATTGAGCGAAAAGTGTTAAATTGAAGGGGGTTAGATCATGATTATTGCTCAACAAATCATCAAACAATTAATTGTATTGTAAAGCAAAAGAATATATCATTGTAACTCATCTATGTGTCATCCTTTAACTTTTATAATACATAGTTTAACTTAACTATAATTTAATTTTAAGAACAAGGAGTGGATAGTGAAAATGGGAAGGCGAGGGGACTTGTAATGAGCGAAAAAGTGAGAGAATGGTAGGGGAAAAATGAATAGTGTTCATAAAACAAATCAAGTAATCCATAAAAACAACTTTGTATTCAATACAAAAGATACCAATACCAATTAAACAAATACTATGTGTCAAAATTGTTCACTATCCCATATTCAATTTCTTCAAAACTTCTCAATTAACACAGTCTGTAACCATACTCATAATCACTATGTCTTTCAACAGTCATGTTAAGAGAACACTTGGTTTCTTTCATTTCCTTTCCTTTCATTTAAAACAAAATCAAAAGAAATAAACAGCCACATTGCTCCATCTCTATCCATCATATATCACTATAAAATATCAAACACTGTCCATAATTCACAATCGCCCAAATAAAACATATACACATGTCCCTTTTCCAAATTGAACAAACTTCTAATACTTTCCTGATTCCTTGCCCTTTTCATATATTAACCAATAAAACTTGCAATGAAACCATAATACAAAACCCTAGCTTCATCACTAGTGATGCAATTAAATAAAACATGCAAGATGCCTCCATAATAGACACACAGTGAAACAACAAAATCACAGTCAATAATTTCCACAATTTTCCATGATCTCGATCGGGACTAGTGAAACACACAACAGTCACCAACTTGCAATTGACACCATGTTGTAAGAACACAACGATCCAAATCATAACGAAAAAGAGGCATCCCCTTGACTGTATATCATTTCTCATCCTCGAAAACAACTTTCATGACAACACAACCAATCTATGATAATCACAAGATGCCCGTCAAGAGTAAGAACAGTTGGGGATGATTAAAATTGGGCTCTGTAAACACGAATACAAAGAAGCAATCAAGAGTTCGCTTGGTCATCAATAGCACAGAGGGACTTGAGGTCCTCAAAACGTATCAACCAATAGATAGAGACCCTTCGATACAAGCACGATAGAGCCATGGGGTTCCTTATAACTCATGGTCTGTGCAATGGCACAACAGTTCAATGACGGGTAGGGTTGGATGACGATGTAGAGCATAAGTGAATATCCACTGGAAAGTGGCAGGTACCCTAGAGCACACAAAGGTATAATCTCCATGCATTTCTCATGAGTCAAATCAATTTATAACAATGCCATTGGGAATGCAGACCCGAGGCATAATTTATATCACCAACAACCATAAAGCATACAACATGTCATAATGGCCACCCTATAACCAACTACTGAGATACATTGATTCCAATACCACAAAAATAATCCCATGACCAGGTGAATAAACCCACGACCATGACTCGGGAAAAGACACAGCGACCAAAAGGCAGTTCGAAAACATACACAGCAACCCCATAGCAGCTCGAATACAACTAGACATGGTTACCCCCATAAATGTGAGGAAGTGATCAGCAAGGCTAAATAGAGTGAAACCCTCCAACAAAACATAGAGTGATAATACCTATATCCACTTAAAACAACAGATATCCATCATGGTTTCACCACACAGAACAACTAGTGAATGCATAACTCAACCAACCAATTATTTTACTTGCAAAATGAATAACCACACAATCATTCCAGAGAGAAGACCCACGCATTTACATAGTTTCCAATCTCAGGAAAAAACAAACCAATGCATCACTGAGCCATCGTTCATTCATACATAGAGTGAAATTCATGGATGGGTGAAAAGAACCATACTTGTAACTAATAGCTTTAAAAGGGGCGGGTTGGCCGAGAACTTCCTTCCCAGGCTTGGATCTCGGAGCTTAACCACCAGCAAAACGAAATGCAACAATAACCATACTACTGTGATGGCCCGATGGGGGAAGTATGGAGTGGCGTGCATTTAATGCACGTCACTTCCATCTTCCTCTTCATTCAATTTTGAAGTACACGACAACCAACAATCACTAATACCATTAACCATGCCATTAATTCCAAACCATTGAAATTTGCGACCACAATGCTTGCCAAATGCGCCACCCAAAATTCATATTAACCATTGCCAAATTTCCATACTATACCATATGTATTTCCATATCAAATGCACCCAATATAACTCAAATACAATTCACATAGCCACTAACCATTACTAGTTAGGATTAACACTAACGTGTTTTCATTTAATTGCACATAACTTCTAACATATTATAGTATAGGCCCTTTCTTTTGGATTTTTTTTGTAAGTTTCATTCCCATTGCTTTTGTTTTATGTTGTTACTAACATATGTCTTGTGCATGTGTATCTAGGTAATAATCGTGGTGATGTGATCAAATATAACAACCGTAAATATATGCCAATCATAACATAAAATTAAAGCTTTGAATAATAGAACATCCAATAAATGCATCATCCACCTGTCATCATGTCAAAAACGAGACCAAGACTGCATCATCAACCATATAAGACCTTGTAAGCAGCATCGAAACAACAACATAAAATGTGTGATATGACTATCTTCGACCCTCCATTCTACAAGGGGTCCCACTTACTAGTATTATATCTTATTAGCATAGTTTAAATAATAGGCTTTAGAAATACTTTGCGGGCGAAATTCCTCGTTGCGATTTTTATCGTCAACAATGGTGATTTAAACACACACTTGTACCTGTCAAAAAATAAAGGTGGAAGTCGGGTCAGGGACCCTCAAAGTGAAAAATTGGTTGATCTCATTTCAGATTGGGACCTCCAAGACATCTGACCCATAAAGGGGAAATTCACTTGGAGCAATTGAAGATCGGGACTGAGTCACATAGCAACTCGACTTGATTGATTTCTTGTTAGTAGTGATTTCCTTCTCTCTGCCTTTGATATATGTTCTTGTATCATTCCCTCTACTATTTCAGATCATAAACCCATCAAACTTCACTTCAATTCTCCTCAGAAATTTGGGCCTTTGCCTTTTAGATTCAATCCCCTCTAGCTCGATTCCCCCCTAGTCTCCACACTGGTTCAGCAGGCGTCGACAACATCTATTATTGGTTCCCTAAATTTTGTATGGGAAAGTAAGCTTAGGGAATTTAAGAAGATTCTAAAGGAATGAGAAAAATCCACTTACATCCCCCTAACTCAAGAAAGACAAATTAGGTTAACTGAGTTAGCGGACATTCAGAAAAAATTAGAGGATGAAGAAGTCGGGTTAGGGACCCTCAAAGTGAAAAATTGGTTGATCGCAGTTTCAGATTGGGACCTCCAGGACATCTGACCCATAAAGGGGAGATTCACTTGGAGCAATCAAAGATCAAGACTCGATCACACAGCAACTCGACTTGATTGCGTTCTTATTAGTAGTGATTTCCTTCTCTCTACCTTTGATATATGTTCTTGTATCATTCCCTTTACTATTTCATATCATAAACCCATCACACTTCACTTCAATTCTCATCAGAAATTTGGGCCTTTGCCTTTTAGATTCAATCCCCTCTAGCTCGATTCCCCCTTGTTGGGTATCTGTTATATTCTTTGCACGAGTAGTAGTGTCTAAGCGGGGGAGCCGCTAGGCCCCCCCTCGGGGGGTGTAGGGGGGTGCAGGGGGGCAACGCCCCCGAAAAAAAATTTCGCACCGAGACGACATATTTCCGGGACCACATGATATTTAAGTGGTTTTTCGACACATGGTTTTTTTGCCGATGGTTTTCTATTTCTAGTTAAGGAATTAGGGTTTTGGACTAATCCAAGTCATTGGGTTAGGGTTTTGGATGCTGTTGGCTCCTATATGTATATTGTATTGTAAACAATGTAACACAATGTATGAATATAATATATGATGGTTTTCCCGGTTTGGGTTTCCAGGTGAAAAATCTCTGTGTAATGTTTGTATTTGTCATTGTATCTTTTCTGTTCTTTTCTGAATATCAGTTTGCAGTAGATATTGTACAAGGTTAGAATTTACACCCCTATTCTCCACGTTGGTTCAGCAGGCGTCAACAACATCTATTATTGGTTCCCTAAATTTTGTATGGGAAAGTAAGGTTAGGAAAGTTAATCATATTCTAAAGGAATGGGGAAAATCCACTTACATCCCCCTAACTCAAGAAAGACAAATTAGGTTAACTGAGTTAGCAGACATTCAACAAAAATTAGAAGATGAAGAAGTAACAGAAGCAGCTTTGATTAAGGAAAAATAAGTTGATCAGAAACTACATTCAACAATAAGAAAAGAAGAAGAACATTGGAGATTAAAATCCCGAAGTCTGTGGCTCAAAGTCAGAGATTCTAACACCTCTTTCTTCCATAAACGGGCTCAACAATATAAGAAAAATAATACATTCACAAAGATCCAAAAAGAAATGGGACGGACATCGGAAAATTTTAATCAAATCAAAATTGAAGCAAGCAACCATTTTGAAGAATTATACACCTAGTACATTCAAGAAGAAGATGATGCAACCACTCAAGATATGTTGGAGCATATCCCTCAACGTATAACAGAGGTTGGCAATGCCTTACTAATCGAAGAGATTTCAGAGGAAGAGATACTACAAGCAATCTGGAGTCTTGAACAAGACAAAGCTCCAGGTCCATATGGTTTCTCTATATGATTCTACAAGCACTTTTGGGGTTTAAGTAAATTTGATCTCTAGCATATGATGAATTATACTCTCTGGAATAAGAAAGTTGGAGGAGCCACCAATTCAACTTTTCTAGATTTCATACCAAAGGAGACAAACCCCTCGATTTTTTCTAGATTTCGGCCAATTTCCCTCTGCAAATGTTCCTATAAGATTCTCAAAAAAATCACAGCCATGAGGATCAAGCCTTATCTCTCCAAACCGGTTTCAAAAAATCAAGGTGGCTTCATGGAAAACAAGAAAATCACAAACAACATAGTTATGGTTCAGGAGGCCATTCATTCTAGCAGAAGTTGAAATGACAAAGGCATGGTGATCAAACTAGATATGGAAAATGCCTTTGATCGGGTAAAACACTCCTTTCTTTTCAAGGTTTCGTAGAAATACAGATTCTCTGAGGAATTCATAGACTAGATCAAAGCTAGAATTGGCTCCCCTTGGATAGCACCAATTATTAATGGCCGCCCGACTTAGTTCTTCAAATCCAGTAGAGGTCTCAAATAGGTGTTCCCTCTTTCTTCCTCTCTTTACATTCTTATGGTGGATTCCCTGAGTTGAAAACTTGAGACAAAACGCAGAATAGGGATACTTCCCGAACTTCAAATTACCCAAGGTGTTAAAGAAATCAACCACTCACAATTTGCAAATGATACTCTTCTACTTGGAGTTGCCTCCTCTATTATTGCCAGAAGGTTTAAGCGTGTGTTGGATATTTTTTAGTTGCTTCAAGAGGGAAAATTAACAGCAAAAAAAGAAAAAAATATGGATGGAACATCCCAGGTCACCATCAGGATATCATCTCCAGAATACTTGGCTTCCCATTGATCGTAAGCTAGAAATCTTTTAAATATCTTGGAATGCCCATATTTCTCAATGCCAGCTCCTCGCGGGCTTGGAAAGAAATTCTCGACAAATTGGTCAGCAAAATACAAAGCTGGGGTGCCCGGTGGTTAAATCCAGTAGGTAAATTAGTTCTTCTCAAATCTGTTTTGTCCGCTCTAACCATTTTTCAGTGTGCATAATTGTTGGCCCCCAGAGGAATTCTTGAAAAAATCTCAAAGAACCTATGAGTATTCCTATGGGAGGGGGGGGGAACAAATACAAAGAAATTCCATCTCATTAATTGGTCAATTGTATGTCAACCAATTTTAAAAGGAGGATTAGCCATCTGAAACCCTGCTTTAACGAATATTTCTTTGGGGGCCAAACTAGCTTGGCGCCTAATCATTGGACCTTCGGATTGGTGGAAGCAAGTTATCATAGCTAAATATTTTGACTCCTCGCGGCTTCACAGCCTAGATGACCCTCTTCCTTCTTCCAGTGGCTCTCCCATATGGAAACTACTAAAGGCAGTTGCTACTCTAATTCAATCTAAGTTATCTTGGTCTCTCGGGAATGGAGCCCTTATAAACGTCTTAACAGATAGTATTTTGGGAAGGGCACCCTTGGCAAAGAATGAATCTTTGAATCCTCATAAGAACTGGTGTCTATCCAACGACTTCTACAAACTATAGGACTTCACCAATTGGACAGCTACTGGTAAATGGAAATCTTGGAAACCTCTTTCCCCCCAGAACAACTTCTTCCTCTTGCCCCCATCTTTTTTTATCAACTTTTTGGATGTGCACCCATTGATGATCAATTGAAAGAATCACGAAGTTGGGGAGTTGCAAACTATTCAGTAAAATTGGGGTACAACAATCTACTTGCCGAGCAGTTAGGGCCCGCCTTCTCCAATATTTTGTCATGTGTGTGGTCAGGTCTTTCTCTCCAAAATATAAATTATTTCACTTGGATCATGGTGCACGAGAAGCTTTTTATTGCTGACAATATTCAAAAGCGAAGAATTGTTGGCCCCTCCTGATGCGCCCTCTGCACGGCATCAGTGGAATCGTCACATCACCTATTTTACAATTGCTCATTTTCTTTGCAAATGTGGGATCTTGTGTTCACCCCTCTTCATTTAGACTACTTCCCTCCTTCCAATTGGACATAAATGTTCGTTCATTGGAAACAAAGATATGATGGCAGCTTCAACAAAAAGCATTTATTTGCAAGTTTATTGAGGCAGATTCTAAAATTCATTTGTTGGAGAATTTGGTTAGCAAGAAATAATGCCATCTTCCAAAATAAATTTATGTCTCCCCAAAGGGTATTGTCGAAAGCATGTGGTCTTATCTCAGAAGTATTCTCCACTCAAAACAAACTCCCAGATAATCAAATTCCTCTATCAGACTCAAAGCAACTATGGATAACTGGCATTTTAGTCAATCACCTTGCAGAGCAAGTCAACACTTCTAAATCTCCAAAGCTATTCACTTGGCATCGTCTCTCCAATTAGGAATTTTATCTATGGCGACAATAGGAAAACTCCTTGATTCTATTTTTTTACGGAGCATCAACAGGAAATCTAGGGGCGGAAGGTGCGAGGGTAGTTGTGTTTTACTCCGGAGGAAGCAAGGTTTTGGATTTCTCATTGGGACTAGGGAAAGCCACCAACAATCACGTTGAGGCTCTAGCAATCTACATGGGATTACACCTCATTCCAATCAATCGATCATCGAGGATTACAGTAATTGGGGACTCAGATTTGATCATAAAGGGTCTTTAACGAAACATCCAGAATACTCACCCCACTATAGATAGAGCCCTTCTCAGAATCAGAGATCTGGAGAAAAAATTCAATGAAGTCAGCGTCTTCCATGTTTACAGAACCCAAATGGAATATTTGATTCCCTAGCTAAAGAGGAAAAGCAATTCGTGCAAGGGAGACTTAAACATAGCAATTAAATAAACTATGAGCCCATTCCTTAGCCACAACTCGACGACCATGAAACAAACTTTGGATAGCCTTATAAAGTCATATTTGGTTTTGCTTATGTCTCTTCCATTCAATATTGGACTTTCAGGCCCCCTCCCTCACTGCACAATTTCAATGATTGCCACGTATCTCAGGCATGCCACCCATGCATCCTGGACTCAGTCAGTACGGGGCACTTCTTCCAGATCGCGCC
>JASDQU010370385.1:50178-62998 GCA_032191745.1 Picea mariana
CGTTATATATACAAATGGCTTCTACCGGTTTATCATGTGTTGTGTGAACATTGATGTGATTGATTTATAAATGATTCAAATGTCTGTCTAATACATAATTAGCCAATGAATCTGTTAATGTATTTAGACATCTAAGAATATGTTGATATTCAATGTAATCAAAATAACGTTCCAAGAGGAAAATTCGCAAATACACCCGTAACAAAGTAGGACTTCGAATAGTATAGACATTACTTAACTGTAATACTACAAGCTGCGAATCGAGTCGCACAACCAAATGACGAATTCCGAGCGAGATAGCATCAACCAATAATTCAATAACGGCGCTATACTCTACAATGTTGTTGGTCGCACGGCCGAGACACACACCTCGTAAGGAGACAAGCTCGTTTGTGGGGGCGTAAATTGCCCATGCAGCGGAAGCAAGGTTCTAAGTACTACGAATAGCGCCATCAGCGAAGCCAATATAGGGTAGAGAAGACTCTGACATCTGGAAATCAAATACAACGTCACATAAGGGCAGATACCAGATAACAACAAAAGCAAGCTACTTGTGCACAGATGATTTTATGCATAGTACTTCTTTAAGTACAACCCATTCCTGAGTTCACTCAAAGGGATACCATCGTAATCTACTAACTCATAAGCTCCTTTTTCCAAAACTCGTCGAACGATATAAGGACCTCACCACATGGCTTCGAATTTCCCAGCTCCTAACGTATCTCGATCTTATTCATAAAGAAGAACAAGATCACCTTTGGAGAAAACGCGAGGCTTGACATGCTTGTCGTATTGGGCCTTAACACACTTTTTCTGAGCTTCTATGACTAGGGTGGCATCATGTCGAGTTTCGTCTAATCGCATAAGATACAATAGACGTTCTTCCTCAGCAGAAGTGTTGGGTAGGAGTTCAACAACTAGTTTTAAAGAAGGTATCTCGCATTCAATCGGGAGAATGGCTTCCACACCATAGACTAACCGAAAAGGTGTAAACCCAGTAGCGGACTTGACGGATGTCGGGTACACCCACAATGTCGAAAACAACATTGTGTGCCAACTTGTTTTATGAATCCCTATCACTCGTCTGAGCATAGTTATGAGAACTTTGTCAATCGCTTCGACTTGGTCATTGGCTTGTGGGTAATAGGGCGTTGAGTTATCATGGTGAAGACCCAACTTTTCAGTACGTTCAGACATCATAAAATTCCTAAAGTGGCTACCGTGATCAGTGATGATAGCTTGGGGAACACCAAAACGAGCTATGACGTGATTAAAAATGAACAATGTTGCGGTCTTTCCAGTGTTGTCAAATGTCGGCATCGCCTCAACCCATTTCGTAAAGTAATCAACGGCTACAATAATGTAACCATGCCCCCCGGCCAAGTGAGGGTGACATGTCATGAAATCGATGCCCCATTTAGCAAAGGGACCAACTGATACCACAGGGTGAAGAGGAGCAGGCTTTGACCAAATCTTCTGATTATAGGTCTGGTAGGCATGGCATTTATGAACGATGATGATGCATTCATTAAACAAAGAAGGCCAAAAATACCCGGCGCGTAAGATCTTTTGGGCAGTAGCATACCTAGACATATGACCACCACATGCTCCAGAATGGCAGTCATTCAGAGCTTTCTCGGCTTCGTCAAACGTTAGACAACGTTGAAAAACAGATTCAATCCCCCGACGATAAAGAGTATCCCCGAGGATAATGTATTGACGAGCTTGATAGCGTATGCGACTTCGGTCAGTACTGGACAAAGTTGGCCGGAAAGTCTGGGTTTAGAGATATATAATGATATCCCCATACCAAAGATCATCAGTACTAATAAGGAAAATAGATTCATCAGGTAACGAATCAGCTGCTACATTTTCTGTTGCAGAATGGGGAAAGTCGCATATCAACTCAGCAAAAACTAAGGACTTCTTGGACTTGGTGCATTCGAATTTCAAGTCAAACTCATGGAGTATCACAATCCATTTGGAGTATTTTCCCCCTAGCAATTGACGTGTCAGAATGTGTTGCATAGGGTTGCAATGAGAAATCACCGTAGTCTTGCGTGAGAGGATATAGTGCCGAAAGCGTTGGACGGCTTGGACGGCAGCCAAGGCCAGTTTCTCGACATGTTGATACTTGATTTCAGTCGACGTGAGACTTGGACTCAAGTAATAAATAACATGTTCGTCGTGAGCATCATCCTCTTGGACGAGAACCATGCCAATGGTGTAATCCAAGGCAGCAAGGTAAAGGAAATAATCGTGACTGTAATCGGGGGGAAAGAGAAGAGGAGCTTGCGTTAGGGACAATTTCAAAGCTTCAAAATCATTGTTGGCAATGGTATCCCAGACGAACTCTGAATCCTTTTTTAATAGTCGCGTAAATCCACGAGTTATCTTGGCATAATTTGGGATAAAACAACAAAGAAAGTTTGCTTTCCCTTGCAAACTTTGTAATTGGCGAAGTGTAGAAGGAGGAGGGAGATTAAGGATCGCCTCAACCTTTAAAGAATCCACCCGGATCCCTTGACGCGAAACGATAAAACCTAGAAGACGGCCGGATTATACGCAAAAAACACACTTATGAGGATTCAAACGTATATGATAGAATCGACAGCGAACGAAAATGGCTTGGAGGTGGGTTGGGTGATTGACTCGGCGTATTGAATGAGCGTGTAAATTGTCCAAATAGGGTTGAACGATGTGCTTGATATTATGGAAAGCATAAGACATAGCACGTTGAAAAGTGGCGCCAGCGTTCGTGAGACCGAAAGGAAGTTTTCGATAGGCAAAAGTACCCCAAGGACAAATAAAAGAAGTCTTATGGTGATCCTCGGGAACAATGTTGATTTGATTATACCCGGAGAAACCATCCATGAGAGAGAAGATTTCACTTCCGGCGCAGTCATCGACAATCTGATCGACGAAAGGGGTAGGAAAGTTGTCTTTTGGACAAGCTTTGTTGATATCCCTATAATCAACACATACATGAATCGTACCTTGTTTCTTGTCAATCGGGACAAGATTGGAAACCCAGTCTATGAGAGCCACCAGATAAATAAAGCCGGCTTTTAGAAGTTTCTCGACTTCGAGCTTTATAGCAGCTTCTTTACGTGGGTGAACTGGACGAAGGCGTTGTCGGACGAGTTTAGCGTCGAGGTATGTCTTTATCTCATGTATCACAATCTCAGGGTTGATACCTGGAATTTCCTTGTAACTCCAGGCGAAGATATCACGAAATTCTTTGAAAGGGGACGTATAGGTGACTATTTCGTCAGGGGAACACGAAGCTCAAATATGGACATTTTCGACGATTCCAGGTTTGACGGATATGTCAAGGGGAATAGTGGGCGAGATATTGCTTAAGTTCCCTTCGAAAAACACATCGTGTGCAAACTCGGGAACAGTCGCGATGACGTCAATGGTCGACGGGGTCGAAATCCGTTGGTAGTTCGCAAGAGTATGTTGCTCCAGAAAGAGGATGGAACGATGATGCCCATCGTCCCACATACCAAAGGAGACAAACCCCTCGAATTTTTCTAGATTTCGGCCAATTTCCCTCTACAAATGTTCCTATAAGATTCTCACAAAAATCACAACCATGAGGATCAAGCCTTATCTCTCCAAACCAGTTTCAAAAAATCAAGGTGGCTTCATGGAAAACAAGAAAATCACAAACAACATAGTTATGGTTCAGGAGGCCATTCATTCTAGCAGAAGTTGAAATGACAAAGGCATGGTGATCAAACTAGATATGGAAAACGCCTTTGATCGGGTAAAACACTCCTTTCTTTTCAAGGTTTTGCAAAAATACAGATTCTCTGAGGAATTCATAGACTAGATCAAAGCTAGAATTGGCTCCCCTTGGATAGCACCAATTATTAATGGCCACCCGACTTAGTTCTTCAAATCCAACAGAGGTCTCAAATAGGTTTTCCCTCTTTCTTCCTCTCTTTACATTCTTATGGTGGATTCCCTAAGTTGAAAACTTGAGACAAAATGCAGAATAGGGATACTTCCCGGACTTCAAATTACCCAAGGTGTTAAAGAAATCAACCACTCACAATTTGCAAATGATACGCTTCTACTTGGAGTTGCCTCCTCTATTATTGCCAGAAGGTTTAAGCGTGTGTTGGATATTTTTTAGTTGCTTCAAGAGGGAAAATTAATAGCAACAAAAGAAAAAAATATGGATGGAACATCCCAGGTCACCATCAGGATATCATCTCCAGAATACTTGGCTTCCCATTGATCGTAAGCTAGAAATCTTTTAAATATCTTGGAATGCCCATATTTCTCAATTCCACCTCCTCGCGGGCTTGGAAAGAAATTCTCGACAAATTGGTCAGCAAAATACAAAGCTGGGGTGCCCGGTGGTTAAATCCAATAGGTAAATTAGTTCTTCTCAAATCTGTTTTGTCCGCTCTAACCATTTTTCAGTGTGCATAATTGTTGGCCCCCAGAGGAATTCTTGAAAAAATCTCAAAGAACCTATGAGTATTCCTATGGGAAGGGGGGGGGAACAAATACAAAGAAATTCCATCTCATTAATTGGTCAATTGTATGTCAACCAATTTGAAAAGGAGGATTAGCCATCTGAAACCCTGCTTTAATGAATATTTATTTGGGGGCCAAACTGGCTTGGCACCTAATCACTGGACCTTCAGATTGGTGGAAGCAAGTTATCATAGCTAAATATTTTGACTCCTCTCGGCTTCACAGCCTAGATGAACCTCTTCCTTCTTCCAGTGGCTCTCCCATATGGAAACTACTAAACGCAGTTGCTACTCTAATTCAATCTAAGTTATCTTGGTCTCTCGGGAATGGAGCCCTTATAAACATCTTAACAGATAGTATTTTGGGAAGGGCACCCTTGGCAAAGAATGAATCTTTGAATCCTCATAAGAACTGGTGTCTATCCAACGGCTTCTACAAACTATAGGACTTCACCAATTGGACAGCTACTGGTAAATGGAAATCTTGGAAACCTCTTTCCCCCCAGAACAACTTCTTCCTCTTGCCCCCATCTTTTTTTATCAACTTTTTGGATGTGCACCCATTGATGATCAATTGAAAGAATCACAAAGTTGGGGAGTTGCAAACTATTCAGTAAAATTGGGGTACAACAATCTACTTTTCGAGTAGTTAGGGCCCGCTTTCTCCAATATTTTGTCATGTGTGTGGTCAGGTCTTTCTCTCCAAAAAATCAATTATTTCACTTGGATCATGGTGCACGAGAAGATTTTTATTGCTGACAATATTCAAAAGCGAAGAATTATTGGCCCATCCTGATGCGCCCTCTGCATGGCATCAGTGGAATCATCACATCACCTATTTTACAATTGCTCATTTTCTTTGCAAGTGTGGGATCTTGTGTTCACCCCTCTTCATTTAGACTACTTCCCTCCTTCCAATTGGACATAAATGTTTGTTCATTGGAAACAAAGATATGATGGCAGCTTCAACAAAAAGCATTTATTTGCAAGTTTATTGAGGCAGATTCTAAAATTCATTTGTTGGAGAATTTGGTTAGCAAGAAATAATGCCATCTTCCAAAATAAATTTATGTCTCCCCAAAGGGTATTGTCGAAAGCATGTGGTTTTATCTCAGAAGTATTCTCCACTCAAAACAAACTCCTAGATAATCAAATTCCTCTATCAGACTCAAAGCAACTATGGATAACTGGCATTTTAGTCTATCACCTTGCAGAGCAAGTCAACACTTCTAAATCTCCAAAGCTATTCACTTGGCATCGTCTCTCCAATTAGGAATTTTATCTATGGCGACAATAGGAAAACTCCTTGATTCTATTTTTTTACGGAGCATCAACAGGAAATCTAGGGGCGGAAGGTGCGAGGGTAGTTGTGTTTTACTCCGGAGGAAGCAGGGTTTTGGA
Organism: Picea mariana; assembly: GCA_032191745.1. Lineage (NCBI taxonomy): Eukaryota > Viridiplantae > Streptophyta > Pinopsida > Pinales > Pinaceae > Picea > Picea mariana. The sequence continues at coordinate 56,073 of JASDQU010370385.1, forward strand.
TTTCTCATTGGGACTAGGGAAAGCCACCAACAATCACGTTGAGGCTCTAGCAATCTACATGGGATTACGCCTCATTCCAATCAGTCGATCATCAAGGATTACAGTAATTGGGGACTCAGATTTGATCATAAAGGATCTTTGACAAAACATCCAGAATACTCACCACACTATAGATAGAACCCTTCTCAGAATCAGAGATCTGGAGAAAAAATTCATGAATTCAGCTTCTTCCATGTTTACAGAACCCAAAATGGAATATTTGATTCCCTAGCTAAAGAGGAAAAGCAATTCATGCAAGGGAGACTTAAACATAGCAATTAAATAAACTATGAGCCCATTCCTTAGCCACAACTCGATGACCATGAAGCAAACTTTGGATAGCCTTATAAAGTCATATTTGGTTTTGCTTATGTCTCTTCCATTCAATATTGGGCTTTCAGGCCCCCTCCCTCAATGCACAATTTCAATGATTGCCACGTATCTCAGGCATGCCACCCATGCATCCTGGACTCAGTTAGTATGGGGCACTTCTTCCAGATCGCGCCTCATTTCCTACTTGTTCACTCGGAATGTACTCGTATTTGGGCTTATTTGGGCTTATCTGGGAGTTGTGTTATCACATGTCCCAACATTCATCTCAGCAGTACAGTGCAGGCTTGGCGATCTATGAGAAATACGGCCTTGGCATCATCTCTCGTCACCTCCTTGAACGGAAAATAATTACTCCCCTTCATGGCACCGGCTTCCCTCCTTGGAGATTTATTGCTCGATCATCTGATTATATTGTCCAAAGGTGGCGACACATATTTGCAGCACCTCTTTACAGTCAACAAGCTATATTTGAACGGGTCATGGGTCTTCAGCACACAGTTGGAACATAAACAAATCTCTGTAACAATGTGGCGATGAAGCAAAAATCATGCGGGTGCTCAGACTGCATAATAGGAATTCTTCAGGAGCAATTCCACAGGCAGCAAGGGGAAATTGATGAGCTTAGGCATCTGAATGAGCAGCGAATTCGGCAACTTCATGCGGATGAGCATCGTCACAATGAAGAACTGGCAATTGTTCTACGTCCAATGAATAGGAATGCAGCCCATATCTGCTCCCTTCATCGGCATCTGACACATCCTGGCACCTAGACAACCCAAATCCCCACTGAGTCCGTTGAATCATGGGCTTCAAATGAAGCTATCCTTCCATCACAACGTCTGATTGTTTCAGTGGAAGTAGAAGCAGCGCATGCAGGGAAGCATGGTTTGAACTTGGAGCAGATTACTGAGGATCAGAACCATGTGGACACATATTTACATCTTAATTAGCATAATATGATATCTAAAGTTCTCTATATGCTATTTTCATATGTACCCATTTTCCCATGGCAATTTTGTATAAATTTCACTAGGCTAAGGCAGAAGATACAAATAGGTTTTCATATGTACCCATTTTCCCATGGCAATTTTGTATAAATTTCACTAGGCTAAGGCAGAAGATACAAATAGGTAGAAAGATGCATAAGGCAACAACTTGTCATGAAAGTTTGAAGTTTGGAAATTTTGTAAATTTCCAAAAGATACAGAAGGCAACAACTTGTCATGAAAGTTTGAAAGTTTGATTCTCAGCCTTTTTTTGCTAATATAATTTTAATGGTTTCTGTTAAAAAAAAAATTATTACTAACTCCTCAAAGTGACTTCTTGACATGTGTGAGAATGAAGACAAAACTGAAGGTGGTTAGGAAAAAGACAAAATAGTATGTAGTTGATAGCAAATTCGAATTTTTTGTTGTGTCTTGTTCATATGTCCTTATCTCAATTCTAGGCAGTCCACATCTCTAGTTGATCGTAAAGTTCTATGATCTAGCGATATGCCAATTCCTCGAGAGCGGCCTTATGCATGGTTGTGTTGTCATTGAGAGTCTGCATATCTTCACCAGAGTAGCCATGAATGCCTAGATCATAGTGTGGACTTTGGTGAGATGAATGAGATGTTGCTCGATCAAGTCCGTTGTCACTTTGGAGGCTGATTTAGTTATTTCTCACCTTTGATTTATTCTTTGTTGTACTTTAATCTCTATAAGATGTTCCATGGTGAGTTTTTTCGAGGTCTTCCAATGGGGGAAGATGACATTGTCTTAGTAAAGCTTGTGCAGCTTTATGTTATTGTGAACAAATCTCTATTGAGTTGGTTGTCTTTATGCCTGCTCTCTGCCCGGATTGTTGGCGGTGATCAAGCGTAGTGATATCAACCTTCATATCTATGCTTGAGGGGCACAGAAGCTTGATTGGTGCATCTAGATTTTTGGCGATCTATCTATCAATATCACCTATGCCTTCCTAGATATTGTTGAAATGAGTGTTTTTGGCCTGCACTTGGCTATGTTGTTCCATGATGGTGGTCGTTGTCTCTTGGAAAAGATGTAGGTGGGTGTACATATCTACAATGGCCTCTTCTAGCTCTATCCTGACTTTCTCGGTACTAGCTTTGAAGCTTTGCAGGTTACCCTCATCTATCTTAACTAGTTTGAGTTGTTCTTCTAGCTTTTTGATTCTTGCCTCCTTCTCCAAATTTTGTTGGTATAAGTTCCTGACATTATCTTTCATCATCATCATGAAAGCAGTGCCAACGGATGCCATGGTGACTGATTATTTACTGACATTATCCATCATCGGGGTCTGCATCAGTACTAATATCGGATCACCTCCTGTGACTGGAACTTTTCTTATTTTCTCTTGCACGATCCTACCTGTGGCCTTCTCATATGTGAACTTCTTTAGGTTGGGAACTTTGCTTACTATGAATGGGGTGCAAATCCATAGACCTATCCCATTGAATTGAGCATGTCTGATGATACATGTTGTTGATATATCTGAAATATCAGTGTCCATCGGTGTAGCGTCATCATTTCTTGCCTCTTCGTATTTCTTACCCTGCTCTCTAGCTGCCCTTTCTGCAGCTTCACTTGCTACTTTTTGTGTTGCTTTTGTTGTTACCATTGCCTTTTCTTCTTTCTCGGCATTTTCTTTTTTTATATCCTTTATCTTAGTTGTCACTGCATCAACTTTATCTTTAGCTTTGGCTTCATCGATTCTTCTTTTCTTCTCCGACGCATCTTCTTTTTTCGTGTGTGTCTTCTCTTTCTTTCTCCTCTTCTTCTCTATTACTGGCTCTTCCTTTTCTGTCGATCATGATTGCACAGATGTAGTTACAACATATGCCTTCACCGTTGCTTCTTCTTCCACTTTCTTCTTGGCTTCCTCTCATTCCTTTTATTCATTGAAAATCCTACTGATAGGTTTTCCTTGTCTTCTCACAATTACTTTGTCATAGATCCTGGCTCCACAATGGACCTATTCCTCCTCCCATACCTATTATGTATATTCTCAGGGTATACCAAGCTTATTAAAGTGTTGTTTGACTATTTTCTTTAGATTGTGCCTCCTAAACCTCTCTTCCTTGAAGTGGTATGAGAGGAGTGTATCCACTTTGGGCCTTCTTGGTGTTGGAGAATGGGTAGGCACCAATCCACAATGGGAGAGGGGGGCATATAGATTTCTTATCCAGATAGAGTACTCTCCCGACTCCATTGATCACTGTCTAGTAAACTACTTCCTGTACCACTAGTTTGTTTGGGACAAATCGGGGAACCAAATGCAGTGCTTTCATGGCCCCATATATCCTAATATAGGTGCCATGCTCCATTATGTACCAATATCATATTCTCCTTATCACAACAATTGTTTTGTTGGTCATACATGAGGCAGGCGTGTAGAAAATGAACTCATACAATGGGGATAGAAATCTCTCACACATCTTGTGATATTATCTCCTATACTTATCCTCCCATAATACCTTGTAGTATATGTGTATGGCTTGGTCCGTCGGCTACCATGCCCAACCCATATTCGAGTATTGATGCACAATGCACATGATATCAATGAGGTATTAGGACATATGGAAGTTCAGAAAGGTCTCGGAATGTGCTTCCACAACTGATGTGATAGCCTTTGCTAAGTTCACTGACAAAATGTCAACCCAGTTGAAAGACGATCCTTCATCTGCACAATAGTGAATCAAGGGCATATATGATAGCGATAATTTGGAGGCATCTGTCTCTCCGTACAACTTGCATAGCATGGCCACCATATATTGATATGGCTTCCTTAGCACAATTGTAGGGAATCCCCCTATTGGTCTGAGCTTAAACTATTTATTTGGTTCATCCTAGATGCGGCACAAGTGTTTAACTAGGTGCTTGAATCCTCCTAGAAGTTCGTTGTCTAGCTTTCGACTTCCTTTTTCTAGATGATAAAAATTTGCTAAATCTGTGGGCTGAAATGAAGCTATAGGATCTCCTTGAGCGTCGTAGATGTACATGTTTCCTAAGTCCACATTTTTAAAGATCTAGGCAATGACATCAGCACATGGGAATACTGAAGTGCGATTTGCTACTCTAATAATTCCAAATTTTTTGATGTTCTTTAAAATTATGAGCTCATCTTGATCTTCTGCATTGATGAGGAAATTATGTTTCTTAAACATTTGGTAAACATCGCCCCACTTGAGCGAATCTTCATCATTTTCCAAGAAGTTGTTTGTGTCATCATACATCACTCCTACAATGTCTGGTTCATCTTCATGTTGGAGGCCACTTCCAGAGGCCTTGGTGGTAGGCACTTTGTTGGTTTCCTTCTTCCTTGGAGACATATCTGAATCAATCAGGCATAAATGATATTAGTCCAAAGACAATACCAAGTAATAAAAAAGTGTGATTAGACTAGTAGTTATACATATGCATAATGAACAAGTCTATTTGAGTAACCCATGTGAATTACTCGAGGAGTCACTCATGTTGATACTAGGTGGGAGATCATCATCAGAAGATGACAATACGATAGCGGGAATTATGGAAAGATGAGCTTTGGCCAAGAGACAACCGAAAAATCTAGATTGATTAGTGGAAGGCTATCCCCAAAAAAGGTTGAAAAAACAAAAACAGAAGCAGTTCATGGGAACTGCTCAGACTTATATCGAAGAGGTTTGTGCAAAATGCTCTGGTCTAAACCGGATGATTTTGTGTTCGAATCTCTAGTGTACACCAGACAAGATCGTGTGAAAGACACAAAACATGTTGTAGTAGTTTGTGCAAATTATATCGGTGATAATATTTAGTCCCCCGAATGAATAAGGGAAGTTTATGTTAACTCCTTCGATGAAGATTGGAAGAGTTCATATCAAGTTCCCCGAATGGATTGGATGAGTTGGTAAGAAATCCTTTGGTTAGACTAGAGAAATAAGTGCTAAGATCGTCGGCTTGTCTCCGGCATTAATCTTTTTAAGTGTTTTGGTCAAAGATTGGCAGTAATCATTCTAAATTCCCTTAGGGTTAAGTCTTCCAAGGGAAAACCGGAGAAGTTCGTGTTAACTCCCACAGTGACACTGGAGGATTTTATGTGAAAATATCTTAATGTACCGGAGAACTTGGTATGAAAGTATCCGGTTAGGCCAGAAAAATTCATGATAACTTCTCTGGTTCACAATGTTAATGTTTAAGCCATTATTATAGTTCTTTGCATTTCAATAGATAACAATAACATAATGCAAGATCACTGAGAAATACATAATCACAAGAGACACAGCATTTATCCTAGGAAACCCTCTAGGGGAAGAAAACCCAGCAAAACTTCCTTATTATAGATAGCCAATACAATGCCAAGAGATAACTTAAACTAATGCAGAAGATCCTCTCCCAAAAGATGCACCACTCTCTCTCCTTCTTCTTCAACAGCAGTTCTGAAACTTGTCTCTCAATGAGCAAGTGAGGTGTGTGTCTAAGTGAGGCGCTAGCCTCCTTATTTATACAAAACTAGCACGTGTGAAGTGTCTCTTCACTGGCAGGGCCGACTTCTCCAACTGGATGGTTATAACCACCTTTATTATATTTCAGGGCCTCTTGATATATTTTGGGGCCGACTTCTTCTTTTGCCTTTTATAATTACATTATGACCAATCCACAAAAGGGGATTTGGTCCTTAAACAATAGCCGACATGATCAATCCACAATGGAGATTGATCCAATGAATAATATATCAAATAATAATAAGAATACACTATGCAGTTACATTATTTTAACACTCCCCTTTAACAAGAAGGGTATTCTTCAACAGCATCATGCGAGAGAGAGAGAGGACAACATCGTCAACAACATCAAGTGGGTGAGAGGACAGCATCATCAATATCATCTTGGAACACTGACTGGCGTATCTATAAATCATCGGAAGTTTTCTTCATCGACAGCATCGTCATTCTCAAAGGAATGCAATCATCATCTGCATCAATATGTATTAGTATAAAACTGATACATCATCATAATCATCATAGCACGAGGCTATCTCATCAGAATAATACTAGATTGGCTTTACGTGCACGGCTATCAAGCCGGAATCACAGTTCTAGTCTCATCTCATAGTCTTGATTTACGTCACAACAATAAAGCTGGAAGCAAGATACTCGTCCTGCTTTACGTCACAACAATCAAGCCGGAAGCGGGATACTAGACTGGATTTATGTCACAACTATCCAGCCGGAAGCACGGTGCTAGTCTCATCTCATTGTCTTTCTTTACGTCACAGCTGTCAAGTCAGAAGCAAGATGCGCATCCTGCTTTACGTCACAACCATCAGGTCAGAAGCAGGATACTAGACTGGCTTTACGTCACAGCTATCCAGCTGGAAGCTCAGTGCTAGTCTCATCACATCATCTTGCTTTACGTCACAACCATCAGGTTGGAAGCAAGGTACTCATCATGCTTTACGTCACAACCATCAGGTCAAAAGCAGGATACTAGACTAGCTTTACGTCACAGCTATCCAGCCGGAAGCACAGTACTAGTCACATCACATCATCTTTCTTTACGTCACAACCATCA
>JASDQU010370386.1:0-30065 GCA_032191745.1 Picea mariana
TATTACATGATTCCTTGATCACATGTATAGTCTAGAGTTTTGAATATATTAATGTCTTTGCTGTGATTGGTTTGTGTTGTTGTGATTGGACGACACAAGAGCATCGTAGCAGAGCGAGGATCAACAGAGATAAGGAGATCTTTCATAAAGTAAGTACATCATCCTTCTTATCTTGTCCATTCAATACTTTAGAACTAGGGAAAGAGTAGTATTCTGTCACAGTTTGTTCCAGATCCAGGTGGATCTGGGGAGATTGGTCTGTGTCTGCACTCACGAATTTATCCTTGAACATGGGGTGCAGCGCAGTAGGATGGGTGCATGCCTTCTTGTTAAAGATTTGGCAGGGTGGGCATTTTTTGACAGCCTCGATGCAATCTTTGAAAATCGAGGGTCAAAAGTAGCCGGCACGTAAGATTTTTTGGGCTGTGGCCATCCCGGAAAGGTGACTGCCACAAGCACCAAGGTGACAATCGTTCAGAATGCGTTCAGCCTCTTCGTGAGTCAGACATCGCCGAAGAATGGTGTCAATACCACGACGATACAAAGTGTCGCCGAGGATGAGGTAATGGCGAGAGTGGTGACGGATGCATCGACGTTCTTCACGAGAGATGTTTGGCTGAAAGCGTTGAGTTTGAAGGTAGAGGAGAATGTCTCCATACCAAGGGTCGGAGGTGCTGATGAGGAAGAGAGACTCGTCTGGAAGAGGGTCTCTAGGCTCAATGTGTTCATCGGCACTTGGGAGAGCACAGATGAGCTCGGCAAACACCAGGGATTTTTTGGCCTTAGCCTTCGCAAACTCGAGATCGAATTCTTGGAGAATCACGATCCATTTCGAATATTTTCCCCCAAGTACTTGACGTGTTAAGACGTGGTACATGGGGTTGGAGTCTGCGATGACCGTGGTGGTGCGTAATAGGATGTAGTGGCGGAATCGTTGGACAGCAATGACAGCTGCCATAGCCAATTTCTCGACATGCGAATACCTGAGTTCGGGTCTGGATAGACTCTTGCTCAGATAATAAATCACGTGTTCGTCGCCGTTAGCGTCTTCTTGAACCAACACCATCGCAATGGTGGAAGCAGAAGCATCCAAGTAAAGGATATAATCCTTTGTATATTCGGGAGGATGTAACAAAGGAGCGTGTGTCAAAGCGTGCTTGAGAGCATCGAATGACCGTTGGGCAACGTCATCCCAGATGAAAGGGACGTTCTTTTGCAGTAGTCGCATAAATCCTTTAGTAATCTCGGCATAATTGCAGATGAAATGGCGCTGAAAGTTTGCTTTGCCTTGCAAACTTTGAAGTTGGGTTAAGTTGGTGGGTGGGGGTAAGGCTAGAATGGCCTTGATCTTCAAGGGATCCACCCTGATACCGTCTTTGGAGACGATGAAACCGAGGAGTCGGCTGGATTCGACAACGAAGATGCATTTATGTGGGTTCAGACGAATACGATAGAATCAACATCGAAGGAAAATCGCCCGCAAGTGACCGATGTGATCGGGTCGGTTAGATGAATGGGTGGGTAAATCATCGAGGTAAGGCTCCGCGATATGTTTGATGTCGTGGAAAGCATAGGACATGTCTCACTGGAAAGTAGCACCAGCATTTTTAAGGCCAAACGGTAGCTTCTGGTATGTGAACGTTCCCCAAGGGCAGATGAAGGTTGTCTTATGTTGATCGGCGGGTAAGATTTCAATCTGGTTGTATCCAGAAAAGCCATCCATGAAAGAGAAGATTACACTTCCCGTGCAATTATCGATGATCTGATCGATAAAAGGTGTAGGGTAGTTGTCCTTGGGACAAGCTTTGTTAAGATCACGGTAATCTACGCAAACACGGATGGTCCCTTGTTTCTTAGCGACCGGAACAAGGTTGGAGACCCATTCCGTCAAAGGGACAGGATAGATGAAGCCAGATTTTAGAAGTTTTTCGACTTCTGCCTTTATAGCTACCAGTTTCTTAGGGTGAACCGGGCGGAGTTTCTATCGAACCGGTTTTGCGTCAGGGTAAGTTTTGATCTCATGTATAACGATCGAAGGATCGATCCCTAGAATTTCCTCGTAACTCCATGCGAAGACGTCGTGGAATTCCTTGAACAAAGTGGTGTAAGAAACCACTTCGTCAGAGGTGCAATTGGCACCAAGATTGATGTTTTCCACGACACCTTCCTTGATTGAAATGTCAATCGTGATTGTGGTAGAAATGTTACCCATGTTCCCCTCAGAGAAAGTATCTTGAGTGAGGATAGGGGATTGTGGAGCATCGGTAACATCAGGGGGGAAGACAGATCGTATGTATTGCATTTCTTCCAATGGTGGAAGAAAAGAGGATCGATGGTGGTTGTCATCCCAGGGAAAATCGTGAATGTTCATCATTTCCATGATGGATTCATTCGAAGGAAAAATCTGGGAAATGTAATCGACGGCGGATGATAGGGAGTCTAACCACGAGGGCACCGAATAAGTATCGGGTGCCAATAAATGTGAAGTGTTTGAAGAGGGAGAAGCAGATTGAATGGCTACATATGCAGCCTCGGCTGGGCCCAGTGGCATCGTGTCTCCGAGTGCATCGAATTCCAAAGGACTAGGCACAACCCAAGGATCTGATGATTCCAGGGATTGATAAGGCATAGTCGAGATCATGTTTACGGCAGCAAGATGATGTGCGGTAGGTGGAAGTGGTGTAGGGAAAGTACCCATGAGGCTAGAATCTTTCAATAAGCCAACACCAATGCTTTCATATGTAACCATGTGGTCTCCCAGAAACTGAATATTGTTGGTGGCAAAGATGCGGGCGTCGGGTGTGCAAAAATCAAGATGATCGATGGTAACAATTTTGCCTTGATGAGGGAATTGAACGCATCGAAACACCGATGAGGCGACGACAGTCATCACGTAAAACCAACTTCTTCCGAGTAATAGATTGTAGTCGAGGGGAGCATCGACCACCTCGACATCAATGGTGACAGTTTTTCCGCCCAATTGGACGGCGAGGGATTGTAGTAATCCGTGAGGATGGAAACCTCATCCATCGAAGGCGCGTAACATCGTTGGGGATTTATTTAAGGCAGGTGATTTCAAACCTTTCCAACAGGCTAGAGACATGACACAGGTAGAGGCTCCCTCGTCCAGGATAGTTCGGTGAATTTGTTGGTTATGAACAACAACGTCGATTTGGAAAGCTAGCTGGTGGGAGAGTCATGGTTGATAATCATCCAGATTAAACGTAATGTAGTTTGATGACTCGGGATCGAAAGCGCCAATGGCAGCTAAGAGCGTCCTACGTTGATTTGGGCAATGTTTTAGAACTTCCAACGCGGACATGGCACACGGAGCTTGGGCCAAATCTTCTACAATATTGTAGTTTTGGGAGGCTCGTGAATTAGGATTGAAAGTGGATTTCCGGATGGTACTCTTAGGAGGTCATAGGATAGAGTCAAAAGAGGGTTTCTCGATATGAAGTGGCCTGAATAGAGGGCTGACAGATGGAGGATTACCAGCGGGTGATAAAGGATCCGGCGAAGAACCATTAGCAGTCTTCGACTTGTCGGGTTTAACTGGCGTGTCGTATGTCGCAGAACGAGTGGTTAGATTAACCCTGTTGAACATGTAAATGTGTGCGCTGGTCGAGGCTTCATCGTGAGGTTGGTTGGAAGTGCCCCTCGATGTGTGGGTTTGCGCAACCAACGATTGTTGTTGCGGCAAAGGCTGAGTAAGCACAGCGGGTTGCGAATTTCCTTTGAAAATTTTGGCCACTTCATCGCGATGTGGACAATCTCGAGTGTAGTGATCGTCACCACAAATGAGACACAGGAATTTCGGTTTTCGCTGTGGTTGTTTTCCGGCAGCAGGGGTTTGTGTTTGGGTTTTGGGTGGGTCGTTGTTATTATTCTTCTTTGTCTTGTTTCTCGCTTTCTTCTTGCCCCCGAGTTGTTGTGACGAGGTTGATTGGACCACGTTCACATCAGAGACTTGAGTTTGTGGTGGGGGGGTTGAAGAGGGTGCAGTCGGACTGGGAGAAGCCGTTGAGGCGGGCCGCTGAATCGTTCTAGTGGACTGGGTGGGAGATTGAGTCTTGACGGAGCCATTAAATCCATCTGCGTGCGAAGCGGTTGATGGTTTAGATGGATCGTTAGTGGCACGGGTAGCATTCGGTATCAACTCATATAGAGTATCGGATTGTGAATAGACTAAGTCTAGGTACTGAGCGCGGGTGATGGCTTCTTCCTCAGTGACCACGCCGCCCATGGAAACATCATGAGCTATTTGGGGTAATAGTGATTTCATGAACCATTCTGCTAATAATTGGTCAGGGATGACCGCTTTAATTAGCCTTCGTCGTCTTCTCCATTCATGGATGTGATCGGAGATATGTATGGAAGTTGTCTGATGAAGAGAGGTTAACAGTTCAGTACCCGTCTCGTAACGGATGGGCAGTTGGAAATGAGTGAGGAAGGACATAGCGAGGGAGTTGAAATCGTGAAAGGATGCGCGTGGTATTTCAATATACCATTTTGCGGCGGAACCCGTAAGTGTTCGTTGGAAAAGACGCAAACGAATCAAGTCGTCCATGAGGGAGTTTGATGAACACCACAAATGGAAGGTCATAACGTGGTTGTTTGGGTCTTCTCCCGATTTTTCGTCAAATTTGGGGATATCAGAGGGCAATTTTGCTGGAATAGCTGGCCAAACCGTAGAATGATGAATGGGATCATTCGTTAACCGAGATAGATCTGGAAGGTCCAGGGTGGCTAAAAAGGGTAGTTGTCGGTTAACCTGTGGGTAATGCTGGTGTGGCAGAGGGACACCAGTGGGGCCCAATACTAGGTTATGTGGATAGTTATAACTCGTGGGCACTCTCATGTTGGGTTGGTTTTGACCAAGGTACATAGGATTTGAGATGTTTTGAGAAGTATTTGTGAGCGGAGGATAACCTGATGGGTTTTGTGAATTATATGTTGGGTTGGGCATTTTTCCAAGGGGGGGTTGTTGCGAAGTCTGAACGTTTTTCCCCATGGAGGCATGTGGGTTTCCTTGAAAGGGAATTTTCCACGGGTTAGGTGCGGTAGGCACATTTTGTCCGGCGGAGGCATGCGGATTTCCTTGAAAAGGGATGCTCCACGGATTAGGTGTGGTAGGCACATTTTGTCCGGCGGAGGCATGCAGATTTCCTTGAAAAGGGATGCTCCACGGATTGGGTGCGACGGACACAATTTGTCATTGTGGTTGATAGTGGACTCCGACTTGAGGTTGCCCCCCAGCTTGAGGGTGCCCCCCGAATGGAATTTGCCCTCCGGTGGGAGGGTGCCCCCCATCCTGAGGTAAGGTTCCCGGGATTTGAGGGCCTGACGTAAAAGATTGACCAATATTGTTGATTGGGTTAGGAGCACCAAGGAGAGTCCCTCCGGATTGTTGAATAGGTATGGAACTTCCTGGTACTATTTGAGTTGTGGTTTGGGCAGTGGTGATAGAGGATGCGTTCAGTGCCCTAAATCTAAAAGGGAGATTAGGTCTTGGTGTTACAGGTGTGTCAATCGGGGCTTGAGTGACCACCGGATTGCCGGTGGGAATGGTCGGGATGTGAGGGACCATTGTCGAATGGGCTGTTTGGGAGGGAATAGTAGGTCTCGGGCCGACGAATGGTACGTTCGGGCCAACGGGTGGTATGTTCGGATCAATGGTTGGTGTGACCGTAAAAGTGGTAGTAACGGTGAAGTGATTTGGGGGTACCGTGTAGGAGGAAGATGCATCGACACCTTCTCCATTCCCATAAAGATCTCGCACCAAACGTGGTGGAATCCGAACGATGTCCTCAGTGTAAAAAGGGTCATCAGGTATGGGGTTCTGAGGAGACCCGGCCGGAATGTTAGCAGGGTTTATGACAACAAATTCTCCAGTGGAATTCAGGTGAAGGATCTGTCGTTCATATCCCTCCGGAATGCGATAGGCTTCCAGAGATTCCGAGACAATTCTAAAATTCTCCAAAGGGATGGGAACTTCTCCCTGAGGAATTGTGGTGTTTTGAACCTCGCTCTGTTGAGGAGATTGTTCCGTAGAATGTGTGGCTAAAGGGATGTCTCCTTCCATATCTTCTGGAGGAAGTCCCTATAGCCTCCATGAGCGTCATGGAGGGTCGATGTTGGCGGATAGGAGTCGACGAAAGAAATCTATGGCCAACTAGCGAAAAGAAACAACACACCCTTGAAAAATCTAAGAATCACAACCAAGCAAACAGGACCTTCTTTTGATGACCGTACTAGTTGGTGATGAAATCCAACGTCACGTGATCAAGTCCAGAAGGGGTGGGGATAGGGTGGAACAGTTACAATGGCGACCTGCTTAACGGACTTACGCCTTGGTGCAAGCTTCCACGCAAGTAATTGTGGATTTACCCTCCAAGGAGCCCGAGTGAGTTTGACCAATGTCTGCTTCAGGTACAGTGAGACTTCCTGTCACCGTCACCTTGTGTAAGAACCTAAGAGATTATGGCCACTAAGGTTAGCAATTTGCAGTCAGCCCCTGGGCGGGAACAGTCGACAGTTCGATCCAAACGTATGGGCAGGGTATCAAGCCCGAAATCAACCGAGAAGCTTCCATGCAGTAATTGTGGATTTACCTCAAAGTGACCCCCATAATACGATCAGACCACCACAAATAGTTAAACCACGGAGGGTTAGTCCCTGTAGCTCACCTGAATGCAACCTCGTGCGTAACCCCTGTATGAGAGGGGGATCCCAGGCAGACTTATACGATAACTGGCTTTTCTCTCCCTGAATCAGGATGCTAATGTTTGTTTTAACAACTTTGGAGAGTTATGCTCACATCCCTGATCCAAAGTACTACACCTATTCTACTGTTGGTGGAGGATTCTATCAAAGAAAGAGTTCTAAATAAATTTTAGATTAACGTTGATTTTAGTGGTTGTTCTTTACGCAAAAGGGGTGCATGGAAGTGAAACAAGTGGAATTAAGACTCTGACCCAAAGAGTGCATCAAACATGATAAGCAATCATTTCCTTTTCGATGAACATCTAACTAAGGGAGAGAGAGAGTTCTTTCACTAACAAGCACAACTACGGAATGCCTTCAAACAATTCTTTTCTCAATCAAATTCTGGTGTGATGAAAAACTTTTAAATGCCTTCTAATATGCTCAATCAATCACTAAGATATCTTTACTGTTTGTGTATGGATGATGATCAATACAGCGCAATGCTTATCTTTGCTAATTATCTTCTTGGTATGAATGATAACCAAACTAGCATAAGCAAGAGTAACACAAACAATACACCCTTCGTATCAATCAAACGAAAAAGCGAAAAAGAGGAAACAACCAAAGAGAAAACAAAATATTTCACACCTAAAATAAAAAATTGAAGAATAAATGACCTCGAATGAAAACAAGATACAGAGATCTGTAAACCTTTGATGACCTTCACCAGGGTTTTCTCTCAATTGCAGAGGAAAGAAAAGCAATGCATAGGTTCCAAGCTTCACTCAACAAGAAAAACTCAATGCAAAAAGGTGAAGAAGGTTACAAGATCCAATCAACAAGGTGTTTATTCCTCAAAAAGACAGATGTCAATGTTAAAATGGAAGAGAAATTGACTCACTAGATCACTCAGCAGAAAAGCCACAGAGGCAAACCCTGAAAAAGGCAATTGTGGAGGGTTTTTGGCCAAAGGGAGGATGGCGCTCTTTTTCCAAGGGCAAAGAGCATTATAGCGCTCTGTGTAAGGCTACTAAAGGTGCTAGCACTCTGATAACACTATGACAGGGGCGCCAGGGTCTAAAAGTCCCAGAAATGTCAAGAAAATTCAAAAATCGAGATCTAGGCTTAACAAATATGCTGAATGTCACAAGGTAAGGAGCCAATCAGCTCATGAAACTAACCAAAGAGGTGTAAACCAGGTCTGAAACAATCAAGGGACAGAACAAGGTCAATGAGGAGAAAAATCCAAACAAGAGGTTTTGAATTGAGGCTATCTCCCCAGTGGAGTCGCCAGTTTCTGTTGTAGGAAAATCTGCCTGCGGACAAGTAGATCGACCTCTAGGGCTTGACCTTAACCCTAGACAGAACAGTGCTTAACGTGGACACTGAATTACTTTCAAATCTATCTAAACTAATGCATGAGAAGGAAGGATGATAGAGGTACCTTTTATCGACGTTTGTCCCTGCACGCTCCGAGTTGCGCTCCAATCCCTTGCTCCTCGCTGAGAGCTGTGGACAAAACAAGATACGACCACTTCCTACTCTATTGACATTAGCTTGAAAATGGATCTATCACTAAATGATAAGTTCATGTAACATTAGACACAAACTAGAAAGAAACAGGCCAAGCATGTCATATTAATGAGAATAACAACAACAGTACTTACAATCGTAGATGTGCATGCGACAGCTTCGTCGAGTCCTCTTCGTCTAACCCTTGCCTGAAAGATCCAAGACCTGGATGACAACAACTTTACTGATCAATCTCCTTTGGCTGACTGTAAGTTTCCTCCAAGATCATAAGTTTCACATATTCAATTCTTCCCCCCCTTTCCACCATCATAGAGCCTGTTTATATAGATTAGGAAAGGCCTAACCTCTTGAGTTATGTTTAGAACCAGTTGGGAACCTTCTCCATAGATCAGGGATCTGTTGATGAGACCAATAATTCGAGTACAACAGCCTCCTAATCTCGAATGTTCCACTCCTTATTCTTCTCAACGGGCTAACAATTGACCCAGATTAGGGAGCACTCCTCCAAAAGGGGTATCAGAGCGTTGTAACGCTCTTGTTGTGCCTTGGGAAAGCGTCAGCACTCTTAAGGCGAGCAGCGCTCCTCCAGAAGGGCTTAAGGGCATTATAACACTCCCTAAATCATAGCAGAGGAGTGCCAGCGCTTCTGCAGCTATAGTGGGGGAGCGTTCCCCTTCCAAACCAATGTTTCAGGGCCTCTTTCAGGTGTCAAAGGTTATTTGATTCCAGTGGATCAGTTCCTGACCTTCAAATCAGTCATATGAGGTGTCATAAGTGCCTCCTTAGTGTCGTTATCACGGTATCATGTTTGACCTTCATTTGTGACACCAATGATCAACTTGCAACACTTGCGAAAGTTGATAGGGAAGATGTGACACTTACGACAGTTGATAGGGACAATGCGACACTTATCCATCTGAACAATTTTGACGTGTAACAGAAGTCAGGTGGTCGATCGATTGATCTAGAGATAGTTTTAGGAGATCTATGGGACTCCCAATATACATGAAGGTACGTGGGAGTGATGTCCATGTGCAGATTCTGTCTGATGTGATACTAATTGAGGGGTACCAACAAGGGTTACATAGGTTTCCAACAAGGTGAAACAATTATTTATAATTAACCCCATGAAACCGTTTGTATTTCCTGCATGTAGTCTTCCCTGCCATACTTTTACTCACTGAGAAACATATCTCCATGCTTTAAAGATGCCGACATTACATGTCTCTACCCTAAAAAAAAATCCCACAATTTCCATAGAGTAAAGTGCTCTGATACCACTTGTTAGGTATCAGATATATTATAAATAACATAAAATAGAAATATTGTAGCAAATACCAGCAGATCAACAAAATGTAGAAAACTAAAACACCAAAGATGATACCTTTATTGATAGAAATCAATGTTCACTTGCCTCTTCGAGGGGGAAACCTCCAACATAGCAACACTCTATTAAAATAATTCTCAAGACAAGAATTTCTCATGCTTCCTACTCTTATTTATACTAATTCTATATTCTAAAGAAAATTCTAGAGGAAAATATTTCTAGAAGAGGAAGCTTCTATTAATTCTTCTTACATTAGACTTGATCACATTATTAAATAGGTCTTATGGACTAATGTCGACCTTTATTACATGGAAAATATATTATTCTACCTATGTGTGGGGCCTAGAACCTCACATTTTCAACATATATCTTATATTACATAATCCGAGGCTAAGAAAAATGCATTGCAATAACACCCAAATTTTCAAAACAAATGCCACAGATTTGGATTGTTGGCTAGTTAAAACATATATGGAAAGTGTTACCAAAAAATCTAGCACTCCCAAACGATCTAAAATCCTAAGCATCAAGGGGATAGTTTTTTGAACTATGGAAGGCTACCCATTGTCACCACAATAACTCTTCTTCACACTTCTCGTAAAATCTTCTTCAATTCAAGAGGGACTTCTCTAAATATAATTTTGTTAAGGCTATGGAGTGGAGGCACACGATGATTTTTGAAGAGTAAGACTTAACAAAATGTAGGTTGTAGCATATAAATAAAATGTAAATGGGAAAATGATATGGGAGAGGAGGAAAGGAAGATGAGGGGACAAACAAATGGGATGATATGGGGCCGATGTCTATCAATCACGGGTTAATGGAGTCATGAAATATTACATGAATAAAGGGACTAGTGTGTCACAATTAACTACTTTGTATGGCTAAATAGTAATAAGAGTTAGTTTTCCACATTCAACCTTTGGATGAAAGAACTTGTTGATAAATTCATCATTTGAGTGTTAAACTTAAGGTTAAAGGAACTAATTTGATGCAATTCAACCTTAAGCTTTTGCTGAAAACTAATGTGTGAAAACTTGATCTTGGAGAGCTAGGGGTGCTGCTCATCAAATAAATTTAAAAGTGTTGTCATATTAGGTTGAATTATAATTCCATTTTAGCAACTAGTTTTATTAGATGAAGGAAATCAAACATAATTATAAAAATAAGGAAAAAAAGAGGGATAATCTCCTCACATTTCATTACTCCTAAACAAAAAATATTTCATTAATAGGCTTCAAATTAAAATGATAACAATATGTTTTCTACACATAATCAACAACAAAATTGATTTAGAGCACGTACAAAACCATACGATAAAGTGGATTGATGCCTCACGTTTTCATTAGTCTTCAAGAATTTGATATACAAGGGAGAACCACATCAATGATCTCCAAGCTCTAGAATATCCCATCACCTCTTTCTTTCACAATCATCTAATTGCCAATTCCCCCTTTGAAATGGAGAGAAAATCCTCTTTATATAGAGTGAGTTAAATCTCACATACAATAAAATATGTTATCCTTCTAACTAACTCAATGAAAAGTAAAACCCATATTTTAATAATGGAGTAGTTAGATCTCTTCCAAATCCAAGGATGACCATTTTACAACATGTGAAAACTATCCCTTCAAAGGCAATTCACCCTCATCCAAAAATAGTAATATGTGCCAAATAATGCTAATGAAAGGGGGGAACCACCAAAAATAGGCATCAAACCAAGTCAAATTCCAAGTGTCCACATGTAATGTGCCCTTGAATAATGCATGCATACAACCACTCCACATGTGTGAATTACAAGGTAACCAACTCCATGGATGATTGTGCAATATGCCAAATGGATGGAGCACTCCACAAGAAAGGATGTGGTCAAAACACCAAAATAGCAAGTGGATAATCTCTCCACAAGTGCACTCTCCTAGAATAATCTCCAAAAAATAGAAAGGAGACCAAATACAAGATCATGCTAAATCACATGTGTGACTATCCTCATGTGCCACACACCACCCAATAACTACTTTGATAACTAGCCCAAACAAAATAAAATATATGCCAAGTCAAAGAGGTGAGGGAACTTTGCAATGAAGGTCAAAGTATGCCAAGTGTAGTTGAAATATCCATGAAATAAAGATGAGAGATCATCTGATCCAAGATCTTTTCGTCAGGTGACTTATTAAAGAACTGTATTAAATGAGCATAAACAAAAGTACACCATAAAGAAGGAAAAACTCAAAAGGAAAGAGACATAATCATGCAATATGAACACAAAGAACTTGATAAAGGAGTTTGTCCCTGGTGGACTATGTCTCCAGGTCCTGCTCTCAAATGGGTAGGTCTTTTTATTAACTCCACAAAAGAATTAGGCAAAATACATAAATATACCTCATTTTGGAGTTAAGCCACAAAAGTTGTGCTCAGATCAGAAAACTAACATGACCACTGCATTCGTGGCGTCGTTTTACCTAAAAATGACTATCTCCATGCCTCAATCCAAGCCGGACACTTTCAGGCCCCCAAGACAACCCTACCTCGATTTTTGTGCCACTGGTCCTGCAATAAATGCTGAAAAAACCTCGAACTACGTGAAAAATATCGAAAACTATGAAAAAATATGTACTGTACGGATGCGCTCAGCTTGCCCCTTCTGCATGCTCTTCTGTGTCATGAATGCATTGTCGAAGCCCCCTTATATACAAGTTTTCGGGTAGTTATTCCATAAGTGCATGGATGACATGTTGGTTACATTAGCTAAATTTAGGCATTCAGTTTGGCGGAGGTCTCGGGATCAAATCCCATGGACTCCCCTTTTTAGTATGCGGTTGTAAAAATGTTGGCGCGCTTTCTAAAACTGGCGGAGGTTACAAATTGGCGGAAAAAATGGTAGAATTGCTATATTTGGAGGCAGTTGAGTTAAGCCCCAGGTGGGAAGAACCTTATGGTCATGTGGCACAATATGTAACCAGGGGCTGGGCAGAAGGCCTAGTCCCTTTCTTTGGTGCCCATTAAGCCTTTATACTTTAAAATATATATGCAACATATAATAACCAAGGAACATTGCCTAGGGGAACCTTATGGTCATGTGGCACAATACGTAACTAGAGGCTGGGACGAAGGCCTAGCCCCTTTCTTTGGCGCCCATCAAACCTTTATACTTTAAAATATATATGCAAAATATAATAACCAAGGAACATTTCTTGGGGGAACCTTATGGTCATGTGGCACAATACGTAACCAGGGGCTGGGCCGAAGGCCGAGCCCCTTTCTTTGGTGCCCATCAAACCTTTATACTATAAAATATATATGCAACATATAATAACCAAGAAACATTGCATGGTATAGTGGTTAACGTGGACTAGTGGGGCCTTTGTCTACTTGGAGGTCATGAGTTCGACTCTTGGGGAGTCGATTAAAATTTTGCATATACCAACAATTGAAGGGGTGCCACGTGGCAGCCCATGATTGGGCCATGTGGC
Organism: Picea mariana; assembly: GCA_032191745.1. Taxonomy (NCBI): domain Eukaryota; kingdom Viridiplantae; phylum Streptophyta; class Pinopsida; order Pinales; family Pinaceae; genus Picea; species Picea mariana. The sequence goes on from JASDQU010370386.1 coordinate 13,042, forward strand.
ACCATATAATTTGTCCATGAAAAATGCCAGTTGTCACCACATGATTTGCCCATAAAACTGACAAATGTCATCACTTTACTTGCCCACTTGTCTGCCACCCTTGCCATGTCATCTTGCCAAATCAGTTGTGCCATGTGTCACCCTTGCAGTGATGCCACGTGTCAATTTGACTTTTGCCTTTTTGACCAAGTTTGACTGAACTTTGATCGCTTATAACGTTTGATCCGTAACTTTGTTTGACGATACATTTGCACCATTGAAAATATTGCAACGCACTCTTCGCGATCATGTTGTTTTCACTGGGTTTTAGGAACTTTGAAGTTTTTCCCTTTTGTTGTCTGCTGAAGCCATTCTGAGCATTCTAAGTTGTCTTAACCTTCTCTGGATCCTTTTTAGATCATGCCTTCCCACTGAGAGATGTTTGGACCACCAAAATATTTCATTAATCAACTGGTAAGTGAGGGAAGAGTTCCCTCACCTTATCCTTCTCAATCCACTTTGCCTTGCTTGGATGTGTGCCCTTTAAACCTACTCGAAGATCATCAACATCACCCCTGCATGAAGTCCTCATCCTTCTGTCCAGGATGACATCTTCCTATAACTCATCCAAGTACTCAGGTACAAACTCATCAACCGATGGTATTGAAACTTCCTCATCCTATTCCATGATCATGGGAGGTTCAAAAAGTTTCAAGTTCTCTACGTTCACAATTGAATACATCTGCATATAAGGTGGAATATCTAAACGAAAAGTATTAGTGCCACTTTTCTCCAAAATAGTGAAGGGTCCATATCAGATGGGCTTGAGTTTCTTGCCTTCACCCTTCAATAATTCCTTACTGATATGAATCCATACTCGGTCTCCAACCTAGAACTGATGATCAACCTTATGCTTGTCATGAAGAGCTTTATACTGTGCTTGACTCTTCTCCAACTGTTCCCTGATTGCCTGGTGTATTTGCTGAATCCTCTGGATGAACTTGTGGGATTTTTCCTCTGTTTGTTCTTCATTCACATCGACATCTCTCCCATACATCAAGTCCAAAGGAACCTTTGGTAGGTACCCATAACATGTCTCAAAAGGTGAACTCTAAGTGAATGAATGTAAATATCGATTATAAGCATGTTTTACATAAGGTATTTGTTCATCCCATAACTTAGGATGCTTGCTACAGTAGCCTCAAAGAAAAATCACCACTGTTCTGTTTACCACCTCTATCTGTCTGTCAGTCTGTGGATGAAAAGCAGTGCTCCTCTTCAACTTGGTGTCCATCATTCTCCACAAGCTAGTCCAAAAATCCCAAGGAATCGAGTATCTAGATCCGAGATAATGGACGTGGGTAATCCAAAGTAAACCCAAACATGCTGAAAAAAGAGATTAGCAGTTTGCTCAATAGTGATTTTCTTTTTACATGGCATCAAGATACACATCTTTCTGAACCTATCCACTACGACATACAAATAATAATGACCCCCTCTGATCATTGGTAAACCCCCTACAAAATGCATGGAAATGCTTTCCCATGGATGGGATGGAATAGGAAGTGGTGAGTATAGCCCCAATTTTCTATTGGTGGTCTTACAAGTAGAACACATCACACACCCCTTTACATATTTACTTACAATTGCTTTCATTTGAGGGCAGTAATAAAACCTCTGCAAATGAGACATAGTTTTTCCTACCCCAAAATGCCCAGACATAAGAGAAGTATAAGCTTCTCGTATTACATGGACTTGTTCACTTGTAGGAATACATAGCTTCCTAATATGATAGAGTAATTTTCCCTGCAGACAATAATTCTCTACCTGTGCACCATGAGTTAGCTTCTCATATACTTCTTTAAAATCTTCATCGATGGCATATTGTTCTACTTAGCTATCATGAGATAAAGAAGTATTCTTCAAAATAATAGAAGCTGGAATAGGAGGTGTAGAAATCATATTGGCTACCTTGTTACTTGTACCCTTCTTGTACTTGATTACCAAATGAAATTGTTGTAGAAAACCCATCCATCTGTAGTGTCGAGATTTCTGCAATTTGGTCTGTGCTTGAAGATACTGTAAGGCCTGGTGATCTGTATGTATAATTGTTTTCTTCCCTAACAAGTAATGCTTCCATTTATTCATGCTTTGAACTAATGCATACAACCCTTTATCATATGTAGGATAGTTAACAACAACTTGGTTAAAAGTCTCGGAGTGGTAACAGATAGGCTTACGATATTGCATCAATACTGCACCCATGGTGTATCCGTTGACATCTATCTCGATCTTGAATGACTGTTGAATATTCGACAGTGCTAATACTGGTGCGATACTGATCTTCTCCTTCAAAATGTTGAAATCTTTTTGTTTCTTTCCTTCCCACTGAAAAGTGTTCTTCACACTAGTTAAGGCATGCAAAGGAGCTGCGATAAAAGAGAAGTTGGGAATGAATCTCCTCCAATACTGGACTGCACCCAAGAATCTTCGAAATTCATTCACACTTTTTGGCTCAGACCATTTCACAATCACTTCAATTTTGGAAGGATCAATCTTCAATTGTCCTCCTCCCACGATATGACCTAAGTATACAAGTGCAATCTTGCCAAATTCACATTTTGACATTTTCACATACAACTTTTCCCTTTGCAAAGTATCCAATACTTGCTTTACATGCCTGACATGTTCATCCCAAGTACCACTGAAAACAAGAATGTCGTCTAAATACATAATCACAAAGTCATCCAGGAAAGGCCTGAATACATCATTCATCACACGCATGAAATTTGTTGGAGCATTGCAAAGCCCAAATGACATAACTAACCACTCAAACAATCCTTGTTTGGTTTTAAAGGCAGTCTTCCATGCATCCTATTCTGCAACCTTGATTTGATGATATCCACTGCGCAAATCCAACTCAGTGAAATAAACAACATTCTTTAACTGATCAAGTAAATCATCTATGCGAGGAAGATGGTATCGATTTTTCACCGTGATTTTATTTAAAGCCCGGTAATTGACACACATTCGCCATGTGCCATCTTTCTTTGGAACCATCACGATCGGAGAACCATATGGAGATGAACTGGACTTGATGGCCTCTTGATCCAATAAGCCCTGTACCTACTTCTTGATCTCTGTCATCCCCACAATTGACATCCTGTACATGCCCACATTAGGAAGAGGAGAATCCTGCTGAAGATGTATCTCATGTTGGATTTCCCTATTAGGAGGTAATCCATCTGGTTCCTAAAAAATATCATCATACTTAGAAACAATATCAGTTAATTCTTTTTTATGAGATGAATAACATCCTTGGAAAGCATCAGATATCCTGACATCTTTCTCTTTGACGACCATGAGTACATATCTCTTATTAGTGGTTATGAGTCTTTTCATTTTCCCTGCACTAACATGTGTCATATTTACGCTCATGCTGTGAGCTCTAACAATAAACTCCACTCCCCCTTTAGTAAGGTGGTATTTGTTCTCATGACGAAAGAAGGCTGCTTTTCTATCATAAAGATAAGGACTCCCCAACAATATGCCACATATATCAAGCGATACAACATCCAAATCTACTTCATCAATCAACATTGAAGCAATAACAAATCTGACCCTACATTGTTTGGTGACATTAATTTTCTCTTTGTCATATACCCAACCAAGAGGATAAGGCATTGGATGTGGTTTCATTACACGACCCATCTTCTTGACAATTGCTTCAGATATTAAGTTTACTTGGGAACCTATATCAAATAATGTATCTATCTTAGTATGTTTAGATACAACTCGTATATGAAATAACTCATTCCTCTTTCATTTATCAATATGATATTCATCATTGGAACTTGAACTAGCATGAAGATATTCTTTACCTTGTACTCCAGCTACTGTGATATTTCCTTCATCTCCCGATTTGGAACCAAGATCTTACTGCACTGTAGCAACAGTCTTTGTCTTCCCCTTTCCACTAAATTGTTTCGGTTTCTTTTCTGGATGTAGTTTCCAACAATGTTCTTCATCCTGACCACTCCTCTTGCAATGAGTGCAAGATGGTTTTCTTCCTTCTCTCGTCATTGTAGTGCTCTTCTTGCCCTTCCTTTTGAACTTCTTGAAAGTATTTTGTGGGAAATTGGAAGGTTTCTTCGTGGGATCTTCTTGAACATGCTTCCCCCTGTTTTCAAGGTGAGTTTCTTGCACACAAACTTCGTCAAGACTAGTGGGGTTAAACAAGATAAAAGTATGAAAAATATAACTATGAAGTGTGCCAATATACTTCATTAAAGTTTCATAAGAATCCAAAGAAATATTTAATGCAAGAGCTTTCTTCCTAAATTCTTCTATGAAACTTTGTACATTTTGACCTTTACTCTGTCTCAAAGTTTGCCATTCCATCATTGCTTTATGTAAATACCCTAATGGATAGAACTTCTTCCTTATCTCTATTTTAAAATCCGACCACGAGGAAAGAATCTTACCACACTTACTTTTGTCCTATAGCTTGCTCTCCCACCATACGAGAGAAATGCTTTCCAACCGAAGAGAAGCCACTTGCACTTTAACTTCCTCTTCGTCAATATGCTAAACACGACAATATACTTCAACCTGTTAGATCCAATTGTCTAACTTTTCAGGATTAGCATCTCCATTAAACATAGGTAAAGAAAACTTTACATCAAGCTTTAATAATGGTTTCTTAAAAGAGGCATTATGGTTAGAATGCTGAGAGTGATGAGAATTCTCAGAGGAAGAAGAACTAGAACTTGAAGGAGAAGACAAAGGCTCAAGGGGATCTCCTCCATCCCCTTGGTTTAAAAAAGCATCATCATCTACATGTGCTTCGTTTTTCTTCTCCTTCTTCTTCATCCTCTTCTCGTAATATCCATACATTCGTTCGACCATTTCTGACATGCGATAAAATACCATGTGAACGTTTTTCTCATGTTCATTATGCTTGTCCTCTTCTTCCATCTTCTTAAGCGTTCCTTCACCCTACTTATGCTTGGACCTAGTAAGCATTCATACTCAAAAATTCAATTCAAAGATGACTGCTCTGATACCAACATAGGATCTTTTCGTCAAGTGACTTATTAAAGAACCGTATTAAATGAGCATAAACAAAAGTACACCATAAAGAAGGAAAAAATCAAAAGGAAAGAGACATAATCATGCAATATGAACACAAAGAACTTGATAACGGAGTTTGTCCCCAGTGAACTAAGTCTCTGGGTACTGCTCTCAAATGGGTAGGTCTTTTTGTTAACTCCACAAAATAATTGGGCAAAATACATAAATATACCTCATTCTAGAGTTAAGCCACAACTTTCAGATTCTGTTTGATTTTTATCATCTGATCTTCCATCTCTTTGAGTAGTTCAGGTCCAACAACTACTCTGTCAGCTGGATTATCCCAGCTCACTGGAGTGTTGCACTTTCTTCCATAAAGTGCTTCAAATGGGCTCATCTTCAATGATGCATGGTACCCATTATTGTAGGCGAATTCTACCAAATGCAAGTAGTCTTCCCACCTTGATGGTTTATCCATCACATACATTCTCAGCATGTCTTCGATTACTCTGTTTACTCTCTCTGTCTTTCCATTAGACTTGGGATGATATGTTGTACTAAAGTTCAGATTTGTTCTGAATCCCTTGAACAGTCCTTTCCATAAATTCGAAGTGAATTTCGGGTCCCTATCAGACACAATTGTCTTAGGAATTCCATGCAAGTGTGCAAATTCTTTTAAAAAGATATCAGCAACCTCTGTTGCTCTGTGGGTGGTTTTCAGTGGAATAAAATGGGCAGCTTTAGTAAGCTTGTCCACCACCACCATGATTGAATCATGTTGCTTGCTTGTTTTGGGCAATCCTATGATAAAATCCATTGTTACCACATCCCATTTCCACTCAGGAATAGGTAAAGGCTGCAACAACCCTGCTGGGTGTCTATGCCCAGCCTTAACCTTTTGGCATTCCATACATCTGGCGATGTATTCAGCAATTTCTTTCTTCAACCCCGGCCAAAATAATAGCTTTTGACTGTTGCCACAGTCTTTTGATATCCAGGATGACCAGCATAAGTCACGTTATGCATTTATTTTAGAATTGCCAGCTTCAATTCTTGGTCATTAGGTACATACACTCTGTTTTTATACAGAAGTAAACTATCAGTTCCCAAGGTGTAAATTTCCTGGGTTTGTGGTTTCTCATGTTGCTGTAGCTTTGGTACAAGTCTTTTGTACTGCAAATCAGCATTTGCAACTTCAAGAATCCTGTCTTTAATCTTCGTTCTGTACATGCTAATGGATGTAGCATGTAATTCGTGCGCTTTTCTGCTAAGTGTATCAGCCACCTTATTTTCTTTCCCTTTGATATGATGAATATCAAAGTCATATTCACACAGAAATTCCAGCCATCTAATTTGTTTAGCATTTAAGGTTGGTTGATCAAATAAATATTTCAGACCGTTGTGGTCTATTCTTAATTCAAATCTCTTGCCCATGAGGTAATGTCTCCATTTCCTCAAGGCGTGGACGATTGCTGCCAGCTCCAAATCATGGGTGGCGTAATTCTTCTCATGTTCCTTCAACTTTCAAGATTCATAGCAAACTACAAATCCTTCTTGGCTGAGAACTCTCCCCAGTCCTTCCTTACACACATCTGTGCACACTACATAATCCTTGTTTGGATCTGCAATCCTCAGGATTGGAGCACTAGTGAGTATTTGATTCAATCATTGGAAGTTGCTCTCACATTCGTCAGTCCACTGGAACTTCTTCCCCTTTCTTTGCAAGGAAGTGATAGAATGGGCTATCTTTGAGAATCCGGCTATAAACCTCCTATAGTAGCCTTCCAGACCCATAAAAGATCTAACTCCTGTCACATTCCTTGGTGCTGGCCATTCTTGAATGGCCTGTACCTTCTCAGGATCCACAAGGATCCCTTCTTTAGATATAATATGTCCCAAGTAGTGGATCTACCTTTGGTAAAATGAGCACTTGCTCAGTTTTGCGTACAGCTGGTGTTCTCTCAACACCTGCAGCACCATTCTCAAGTGTTGCTCATGTTCTTCCTCTGTCTTGGAATACACCAAGATATCGTCTAAGAAGACTATGACAAACTTGTCAAATAATTTCTGAACACTCCATTCATTAAGCACATGAAAACAGTAGGCACGTTGGACAGTCCAAACGGCACCACTGTGAACTCATAATGACCATACCTTGTTCTAAAGGCGTTCTTGTTGATGTCTTCATCCTTTATTCTCACTTGGTGATATCCTGATCGGAGATCTATTTTCGAAAATATTTTCGCATCCTTCAATTGATCAAAAAGATCATCAATCCTTGGCAGAGGATACTTGTTCTTGACAGTAACCTTATTCAACTGTCGAAAATCAATGCACAGCCTCAACGTCCCATCTTTCTTCTTCACGAATAGAACTGGGGCTCCCCATGGTGACACACTAGGGAGAATGTAACCTTTCTTTAGTAGTTCTTCGAGCTGCGATTGCAACTCTTTCAGCTCGGGCGTACTCATCCTATAAGGAACTTTCGAAACTGGAGTTGTTCCAGGCATCAAATTTATAGAAAAATCGATGTCCCTCCTCGGAGGTAGTCCAAGTACCTCCTGAAATACATCCTTGAACTCCTTGAGTACTTCATGTTCTTCCAAATTCAATACTACATCTTTGGATGCTTCTTCCACCTGAGCTGCAAATAATTGACAGCCTTTCCCGTAACATTTCTTCAGCTGCATGGCTAAGATTTCCCTCACAGCCATGGCTCTGGGAATTCCTTGGACTGTTACTTGATTTCCCTCATCGTTTAGGCATGTGAACCTCTTGTTACGGAAATCCAGAAGGGCTTGGTGCCGGTCCAACCAGTCCATCCCGATTAGGCAATCATATGAGCCTAAAGGTAGAATGTTCAATTCAGCCTTAGTGTTCATTCCTTTCATGTCCACTGAACAAGACTTAACTAATTCAATGACCTTCCTCTTGGTCCCTGTGGCTAATTGCACTAACCAAGACTTCTCATGTTTTCTCTTCGTTAGATGCAAACTTTCCACCACTCTAGGATCTACATAACTATGGCTAGCCCCTGAATCAATTAAAATAACAAGTGGTCGGTTGTTGATCATACCTTCCACTTCAATCATGTGTGATTGAAATTCCGCTTGCTTGTTGTCCAGGGCTGCGTAGATCCTCGGCATTCTGATGCTCATATCCTCCACTGTTTCAGCTTGCTGAACAGTATGTACAGTTCTCGCCTTACCATTTTTATGGGGACAATCTTTGTACTTGTGGTTTCCTTGACAGCCCCAACACTGAATGGGCGCCTGTCTCTGTCTTTGTGGTCTCTCTTCAGTCATTCTCGGCTCTCTAAACGATGGCTATCCCTGAATATTGTTTCTGAAAAAGGAAGGCTTGTCTCCCTTCTACCTCTGTTCTTTCTTAAACCTCTTCTGGTTATCCCAAGCCTTCTGAAAAGTAGGCTTTTCTCGTTGTTGTTCATATAAGCATTTCACTCTTCTTATTGTTTCTTCCATAGTTTGAGGATCATCATATTGAATCTTGTCTCCAATGGAAGGTGGCAGTCCACTCACATACCTCTAAATCTTGACAGCCTCGTCTTTGATGAATGGAACATACTTCAGTAGTTCCAGAAAACTTCGTTCATACTCATCAATGGTCATACTACCCAACTTGAGTTCGAAGAACTCCTTCATCTTTTTGTCATAGTATCTTTTAGTCAGGTATTTCTTCTCGAAATACCTCTTAAATTCCTTCCAAGTGACCTCTTTCTCTCTGATGCGCTGCACCTGCACAAACTGATCCCACCACATGGATGCTTTTCCCTTCAGTTGGTACATTACAATTCTTCCTTCCGCATGGGCGGAATAATTCTGCAATTGAAATTATTTCTTCATGCCAAGCAACCAGGTCTCGGCATCTTCCTCCTTTTTATGTTCTCCATAGAATGTTGGAGGCTTAATCTTGTTCATCTCTCCTTTCAGTTCCTCCCTTCTAGATTTCCAATTTTTTCTGGTAGGGAATGGGCTTGAACTACTATGTGTCTTACTGTCAGAATGTCTTTGGGAGCGACTAAGATCTCGGCTACCACTCCTTGATCTACTTCTTCTCCCATGGTTTATGCAACTCCCCGTCGTACTTGAGTCTCTTCCCTTCTCAAGTTTCTTATCTATTCTTTCCAGGCTCTTCAAGAATTTTAAGTTTAATTCCCCTTGTCGATCCCTAACTTTCATGAGCTTTCGGTTATTAGCTCGACGCTCCTTGGCCTCTCTTTGTAGCCCTTCAATGATTTTCATCATATGTCCTTCTTTATCCATCTCTTTTCCATGCCCATTAGAGTTCGATCCTTCGACTCCCAAGTTAACATCCTTTCCTTCCCGTTCATCTTCTATTTCAGGGGTAAACTGCACTTTTCCCCACTCCATACTCGGCGTTGGTTAACTGGAATCCTGACCTTCGTTGCACTCTGCACACGCACTGTGCAATTCAATTCAAAGTTTGTCAGTCCATTAAACTTTCGCGAACAATCCACAATATTTATAAGCCAGTTCGGACAAAATAAAAAAAGACATTTTGTTTAAACAAGTTTCTTGAACTGGAAGTATCAGGTATCTCTCCCATTTCTTTGTGTTTGAGGCAATTTCCCAAACAGTTCTGGCACTCGTCAGTCCTCTGCAATCTAATATGCAGACGACTCGAATTTGTCGAGCCTTTGTCTCTTAACAATTTGTCATATTTCATAACCATCGATGTTTAATAAAGTGTTTTCAATTTCACAAATTGTCTGAGCTCTGTTCAGCTCTGTTTTTTTTGGGTGTCCGAAACTTCAATTTCCGATATTTCAGGACTTTCGGGATCTTGAGTTTCGGTACCCAGGACTTCGGGTTTTCGGAACTTCCATCTTCTCGGAATTTCGGGACTTCAAGTTTCGGGGTTTCAGAGTTTCGGTACTGGAGAACTCCCATTTCACTCTCCTTCCCCAACCCCGACTTCTGAAATTCCGATTTACCTTATTCTACGGGTCTATAGCATAGTTGTCACCCTCAACCATAGTGGTACGTGGTGTGTTTCGAAGGATCCTCGTCACCTTTGGTGACGTCATTAGGGTCCCACCACTCTTGTCTTGTATTCCCACTCGCTGGCACGTGGTACTCTTCATGTGTCTACATGGCACATCTCCTGATGGAAGCTTCGGGTGTCGGGCTTTCGTGATCCCCGACGACATGAGTTCCTGTCCTCACGAACTTCCGATCCCTGATGTGTCGATGCGCCTTTGCCTTATCCCCCCAGCTATGCCGAGGTCCATGTGACTGCCTCTCATAAGACCACAGTCTTTTACTCTTATCGGGGTTTCGGACTTCCCAATGTCCAAAAGCACATGTCCTCAGGATTCGCGATTCTCCGAATCCCAACGCGTCCCTCACACGTTAGCCCTCCTGGCTTAGCTCCTGGTCCACGTGACCTCCAACTCATGACCGTAGTCAAACCTCTCGTCGGGGTTTCGGGGTTCGGAGTTTCACAATGCATGGACTTCTTGTCCCTGTGATTCTCGATATCCCGATGACCCAAATACCGATAGACGACTCCCTTGTCGGGATTTTTCCCGATGACTCCGATATTGCGATTTTCGATTTTCCGGAATGGAAAATCTCACGACACGTGTCATCCATTTTACTGATGGTCTAGATATATTTCAGATCTTTCACCCCTAGTCTCAGAGGTTTAACCTTCAGACATCTCCAACAGATCCTATGGATGATGGGTTTTCCGGCTGAGATCTGATGGTTCAGACGGTTCCTAACCAATTTGGAATTTCGCATATCGCAATGTTCCCACATTCCTATGTATTTCAAAAAGGAATTTTAATTTCTACGCACGTTTTCCAAATCCGACGATCGCGAGGGTTCACCTTCCCTTCCGAACGGATCTTAAGGTTCTAACACCATTGGTGTAGAGACTTGTCTCCCCATGGCCATAGACCACACCAGCCTGTAGTTTCATAGCATCGCTATACTTCCTGAGTTCTTAATAAAAACTTGTCAAGTGTCTCCTTGATGCTTCGGAGCAAACTAGGGTCCGAAATTGGTCCTCCCGACTCAATTTCCCCTCACATTCTCAGTCCAAAGACCGCTCCACTGGCCCATCTAGGCTCAGCGTTGAAACATTGGCTCTGATACCAATTTGTAGTGTACCTTTTTGCTTACCAAGGCTTTTAGCGCACTATGTAACAATCTGTACACACTTGCATCGGATTTACCTAACACATACAGTCCAGTATATATTCCACATGCAATTATCAGTAATTAAACACGTTTAAGTATCAGAGTAAAAACATATAATTTTATTGCTATGATTAAACAATCCATAACATTCCATAATAATTCATATACACAGCGAAATCATGATAATATATACAGCACAATCATGTGGAAATGTGATAAGAACATGATTAGATACTTATCTTGTAACAGTGGAGAAATCCACCAACCAAATGCAGGCCTTCCACGAACCTCCCAGCCGTAGACCGCACTGCTTCTCAACTCAACAATGGGTCACCCCCGAGCTGGGACTAAGCTCTACCCCAGGGCAAGGAATCCTAGGCTAGGCTGAGGTTATAGGGAAAACATCACATAAATATCTGGAAGGATTCTTCCCAAAGATGCCATCTTACGCCCACTACTACCAGACTCTCATTCCCCACATGCCTGTTCCGCCCGGGAGTATACACCTTCACACGCACAGTCCATCGGTGCTAACCTCCCTCTCTGGGTCTCAGCAACAGACCAGATCAGGAATTCTTAGAGCCTGTAGCTGGTGCTGGACACTCTCTGGAAGAAACCACTTCCCAATAAAATCTTTCACCCGGAAAGATTTGCTCGCAGGCCTGACAACCTGCCTCTTCCAACATCAACCACCTCCCTCACCTGAAGAGGGGTCATACACAAGCTCAGCAATGGCTTACTCTAGCCAGTATGCCACGCGCAGACCAACATTGCATGACCACCACAGTCAATCGGGAATACAGACTCGGGCTTCTCACACAAGCTCCACAATGGAGGCAAGGTCTCACGGTGTTGATTATGGGAATGCGTGACAACAATCCACACAGGGAATTACACAGACTCCCTGGTTCCGAACGGGTAAGGAGTGAATTTCCTTTGCAGACAAACACAATCTTCTTGGCTCTCAAAACAGAGGGTGTACAGGGATTTTTCAGAACAAACACAGGCTTTTTCCTCCCCGTTTCAGGATTGCACGAGGTCTCTTGCAGACAAGCTCGCACCCCTCACACTCAGGGTCGTACCGGGTCGAATGGAGGAGGAGGAACCCTTCTCACAACTCGTCCCAGCCTTTTAGTGCATGCACCAGGGTTGACACTTGTCACCCATGGGACTGCATGCATTCCACCAGCACGTGTTCCTCCCACCACTTGGGAAATCGCGTGTCCTTCCAAAAGGACTTAGGATAACAACATATGATGCACATATATTTTGAAATAATATTAAAATATTATTTCCAGGTTTAAGGCCCCCCCCTAGGCTTAGCCTTTAGGCTCAACACTTAGCCCCTTTCCCACCTTCCAACCCCTAATTCCTTGCCCACTCTGTGGACGCTCAGTCCCCCTTCACTCATTCATCGTGGTCGGTCTGCACCTGGCGGTGTTTATATTTTATTAAATATTCTGCATACTTACAAGTACAACAGCAGGCTCCTGGCCTTCAACACTTAGGCTCCCTGGCCTAACAAACACATAAGCCTACATCTTATAGGAACTCATCTCACCAGCCTATAACACATATGTACAATTCGTTTCGTACATCAGATTTATAGAGGGCTCGGCCTTGGGGACATTACAGGTGGAGAAGGACTTCCATCTAGAGATTGGTACAGGTCAAGGAGAAGAGAGAACAAAGGCAGTTGTAATTGGGTTTCAACAAATTAGAGTTGCAACAATAGGGTCACATTCTACAAAGTTTGTCGTACAGTCTTTGTGCACATGTATGCGGGTTTTAGTGGCAACAAGCATGTATATTTGAGTTTTCTTAAGGAAAGGCATGTACATATTGGGAAACGTGAAAGTTCGAGATCATACAACTGACCAGGAGTTTCTAGGTTTTGCAAGTGATATCTAAAGTTTTTGTTATTTCTCTGTGGGTCATTTTCCCAGTAAGGGAGCCCTTGTAAGATTTGAATTTATTTGAATGATAAGCTTAGTTTATGGGCATAATATCTTTGTGTATTGTGTATGAGATTTTTGTTTCTAATATTGCTTCTACTATATTTACTTGAGTTAATTATTCCATCAAGTGCATTATGTTTTGTGAGCTGCTAATTTGATTTACATCAAGGAAATCACTAGATGACAAAGTACCTAGGTGCCAGGATTGAGGGAATTTCAACAAAAACAACCTAAGAGATGGAATTAGAAAATGGAAGCTTGGGAAGAAGGGAGTAGTAGTAGAAATCATTAAGGATCCAAAATGGAGAAATATGTTCATAGATTAGAGGACGTCGAAGGATTTTGAGCCTACCCATGGTGAACAGAGATTGTCTCTGAGCCCAAAAATTATGCAACAATACCTCCATTGAGTAGGAATACATGAAATATATAATAGAGAGTGTAAAGCTCTAGTTTGCAATAATTCTTGATCATAAATATAAGCCAAAAATTTTTAATTTTCTCATTTGGGTTTCCAGGTAATCTCTGTGTCAATGGTGTGGTTAATTGTTGTGTGATTGTATAGATTTGGTTAATTCATTATGCTCCAGTGGTAAATAATTCCAACACCATTTCATTTCATTGCATTCTTGGGTTTAATTAGTTCTTTCTTACTAGGAAAACCACATTATATAGCTCAAATCTTGCCTTAAATTGATCAATTAATGTTCCCACAATTCCATAGCATTATTGGTTGATATCTATAGCTCAATCCTTCAATTGCTTGACATTGGTTTTGATATTTTTCTTGTGTACTTTGCAGGTCACAGTAAATATCTTGGATTGGCATCGTAATCCCTTGACTCTATTGTTGGTATAGAAATTATGGCTTGAATGTTGTGTGGGCCATTAGCTACAACTATTCCATTTGATTTTTGTGAACTCATTGCAATGAATAACATGCTACAACCATGCATTCTTCAATTCTAGCAATGTATTTTCATTATGCATTGTTTGAGCATTTGGATTTCTCCTACAAGAAAACACCCTTAGTGTATTTCTTGAATCAATTGGATTAAGCCAGTGTGTGGCATGTTCAAGCCTCAACAATGTTTGTTTATTACTTACAACCATTGTATTAATTAATTGAGTATTGCATGGTAACCACCAAGTAGCTAGAGCATTCTCTAACTCATATGCTTTGATAAATCCTTCTGGCCACCTGCATGTAAACAAACAAATATATACACATATATTAATTTGGTCATAATAGCAATCATTTTCTAGGATGAAAGTGATCTTACTCAAGTTATGCTCRTATGAATATTGAAGAGCAAGCATAGTGTTAATTACGTTACCTCCCTTAATTTTTGTTTAATAAATAGTGATCCATAAATATTTAGATGTCAATAAGTTCTTAAGAAGACACTAAACATCTGACTATATTCGGAAAATTAGGATTATCTTGACTATTTGCAAAATATCATGTGAAAACGCTTATTTATCCATAAACTTTATCAAGTGATAATAACTTGTGGAAATAAACATGCCAAAACAAAGATAAATAGAGACAACAATTAACGAGGCTCATTACACAGTTTGATAACGGAGTTCACCCATCTTGGGCTACGTCTTTGGGTCCACTTCCAAATAGTGATACCACTCTATTAATGCTCAAACGCTTGATACAATGATGAATTACAATGGAAATTTGAAGAAACCCTTCAGTTGTGCTGCTCAAACCCAAAAACAAAAGTTATCGTTGAATTCCTCATGAAATTCTGAGAAAAATGAATATAAACTTGACTATGTTCTAACCAGGTGCTTAAAGACCCCCTTTTGTACCTATAAAGTGAGTATGGGTCTCATACATGACAAACTGGACTAAGATATCTGTACAAAACACTTTAACACATAATCAACATCACCATCGGATTCCTCTTAGAATTCTAAGAAAATGAGTATAAACACTCTATACTTCTCTCAAAGAACTCAATAGCATGCAAAACGAGGCAAATCTAAAATATGAACACCTCTTGCATGCAAAACAAAGAAAATATGCAGTTGCCATGAACTTATATCCATCTCCCTACAAATTGGCACACATTTCCATATCATACAAAGGTCAAGCCTTGGGTTTATATAGGGCTAGGTCGGCCACCCGACCCCCTATATGCTCGGGTTGTTTGGTTACAACTTAAATATATATTCTTTGTTTGTTATAACAAGCAATAACCATGACACATTGGTAAGAGCATATTACTAAGTCATTGGAATATTCCCTCGGAGGTCATGGGTTCGATTCCCATTCAATCCAACAGATTTTATACTCTTTAGCCATTATTGGCCAATTCAATGCTGCTATGTGGTGGCCATTGATTGGCCTATGTGGCACCACATCACTACCTACATCACCTGCCCAGTCATTGGAACATCACCTGCCACCTATCTGCCACATCATGGTATGGATGCTATGCAACCTTGTTGATTGTATCTGCCATGTCATCATACGGATGACACGTGACACATTTTTACTAGCCCACATGGGTGTCAAAAATGCCAAATTGGAGTGGCACATGGCAGCCTCTTGTGATGCCATGTCATCTTGATGATTTCATCATGATGTCACCATGTCAATTGTACGGATGGACACATGGCATCCTATGGGCCTACCACGTGGCACCCATATTTTGTCATTTTCTTGAAAGCTTCAAATGACCATAACTTTCTCATACAATGTTTGTTTGAGGTGATTCATGCATTGTTGGAAAAATCTCTTTGAGCTCTATGCAATGGAGTCATTTTCATTAGCATTTGAGAAGAACATTTTTTAAGCATTTCAGATCCTCCTAGATCACACCTCCCCACTAAAGAACTTTTGGACCTCCAAAAGTATGGATCATTCAGAAATGAAGTGAGGATACTTTTGCCTCACTTGTCTAGTATCATCCATCCTTCTTGCTTGGATAATGGGAACCTGAATCATCACAATAATAATGAAGACTGAAACAACATTGTTGACCAAGTTAACCATTCCCTTAATTTCACAAAATTTGTCATTCATTGATGCATCTACTAAACATACTCCACTAATTAGTAACAAATTGAAAAAAAAAATGAATATATAGATGTGAAAGAGAATGAACCATCAACATATGTGTCCTTCTTAACAGGAACAACATCAACCAAAGGATCTATTTTACTTTCAACCGTAGGTTGTAAATCTGGATCCTGGATACTAGCATTAACTAGTATTTTCACGTGCCCTGTAGTGACAACAATCAAATTAGTCTTCATCTGATGAGCTCTCACAATGAACTCAATCCCATCCTTGAAAAGATGATACTTTTTTTATTCCCTATAGAAAATGGCCTTCATGTCATACAAGTATGGACTTCCCAAAACCATCCCACATCTTGGATTACTGAGAGGGGGGGGTGAATCAGTAATAGAGCAATTTAGTCTCTTTTAACCATATAATCCAAGTGCTATATCAATGAAGCATTATTATATAATAACTGCAGAGTAAATAAGCAATGAACAAATGAACAATCATACACATACACAGTACACCAGTGTTTTATGTGGAAACCCAAATCAGGAGAAAACCACGGAATGCTTTTTCTTATATGTCTTGAAGAATTACATTCATTGGAAGCACCAACTTTCTTTGTTTTCCAACTGCAACTGGAAGGAGACTCCAACCTCATAGTTTCTCAAGCTACAACCTAAGGGAAGCTCCAACTCCCCAAATCTCTGGCTACAACCAGAAGGAGGCTACAACCCCCAATGTTCTCCGGCTACAACCGAAAGGTGGCTACAACCACCTGTCCTTGCCCCGTCCTGA
>JASDQU010370386.1:39597-62818 GCA_032191745.1 Picea mariana
GACAGACTGTCCTCTTATGGTGCTTCCTCGTGTACATCTAAGACATATAAGATAAGCATTCAAAAAGCATTCATTTTTGGAGTAGAAATAACTCCAAGTCTTTGGCGAAGATGTTCAAAGGCTTCCCGTGGAAGTGGTTTTGTAAAGATGTCTGCCACTTGTTCTTTTGTGCCCATACTCAACTCTGATGTTCTTTTCTGCAACCTGTTCCCGTAGAAAGTGATACTTGATTGGAATGTGCTTAGTATTGGAGTGCATCACCGGGTTTTTTGGGATATTGATGGCACTTGCATTATCACAATATATTGGAATGGGCTCATCATACTCAACCTGTATATCTTTCAAAGTTTGTTTCATCCAAAGAACTTGTGTACAACATGTTGCTACTGCAATATACTCTGCCTCGGTTGTAGATAGAGATACTGATGATTGTTTCTTGCTTAGCCATGATACCAAACACTCACCTAAGTAGAACGTTGCTCCATTGGTGCTTCGTCGGTCATCAATACAACTTGCCCAATCTGCATCTATGTAGGCCATAAGTGATAGATCTTTTCCTTTTGGATACCATAATCCATATGAAAAAACGTGATTGTCCCCAAACATTTCCCTCTTGGCCATAAAAATTTCCTCTCTTTGTTTTCTTTCTTGCTTGACTTAACTTACACTCTTCCTCAAGTTGATTTTACTCCTACCCATGCTTTCCAATAACTATGGGATGTGACTCCTCACACCCACCCTATTACATGAGTTTGATGGTTGGATTTAAGAACACTCAATAACAAACAAAATATTTACACAATAATAATAATAATAATTCAGGAATGTGGGTTGGATTAATACCCATGAGTAATTCTTCCTTGGGGCCCATCTCTCTTGTGGAATCATAGCCCCCCATCATTCTTCATCTCTTTTGTATCGAAGCCAACGATTATTATTTTGATAATTATTTCAATGCACATAATATACCATTTGACCCCTGGTAATATTAAACCAATACGAGCTCTTTGCCCCAACACATCAGCTCACTAGCCTAAATTGCATTTATACAATTACATTATAATTCGTGGGGATTAAAACTGGGGATGTTACATCCCCTCCCCCTTTTTTTTGTGTTGTTCTCGGTGCACAACACCCTACAAGTGTTCATTCACTTTACAAGTATGACTCCCGAGCCATTAATCAATCATATAGGCTCCATGGCCCAACATCACATGGGAATTCCATCCTAAACAAAATTACATAGACTCTTTGGCCCAAAATCATAGATATATAGGCACCCTGGCCCAAAGAAATATACATACATAGGCACTCTGACCCAAAAAACAAAAACCCGTATATACTTAGGCTCCCTATCCCAATCCTGCATAAGATAATTTCACAATTCATCATTCTAGAAGCAATTTTCCAACCATCAGTCCTTCACTTTTTTCGCAGCCTACATCACCTTCCTCTGGCTCTAGCTGCAATATTCTTCACACTCTGTATATTACCACAACAATTCCAACCAACAACTCTCATTCCCCTCAACCTCCACAACCCAAGGAAGTGTACCCATTCTCTGCACTACAATCCTTTAGGTTGTACCACTTACCTTCTAGGGTTCCAGTACAAGGTCGGACAGGAAGTCTCTGAGTTGTGGGTCCAAGAACTCTAGTTGAAATATCTTTTATACTTTATTGATTCCCACAACAATTCCAACCAACAAACTCCCATTCCCCTCAACCTGAACAACCCAAGGAGGTGTATCCCTTCTTTGCACTTCATTCCTTCAGGATATACCACTTCTCATCCAGGGTTCCAGTGCTAGGCCGGACAAGAATTCTCTGAGTTGTGGCTCCAGGAACTCCAACAGTGATAATGGAATCTCCAACTTTCAAATAGTTGCAATTGTGCCTCCTGCACAATATCTTAAAAAATCTCTAGTGGAAATAAAATACACAATTGTGACATACAATCTTATCCAATTTCCCAATAACAACCAAAACATAGTACAATCAGCTTAATCATACATAGTGATGAATAGACAAGCACATTAAAGCATGAAGTCCCATAAAAACACAGATGTAGAGACGTCATTCAGGAATAACAAGCAACAAGGAATAAGGGAAAAATTAAAACACATTGAACAACAATTAATCCCATCTTTTAGCATAATTAACTCAATGATTGCAATCACTTATTCATATGGTTGATGTTTTATTTCACAAGCAACCACAACAAGAATTTATCTCATTATTCCTTTCTGACACAGCCTCGTGATTCTAACCACTATGTCATATACATTATGGATTTCCCTCCCCATTTCCATCCTCACTCTCCAAGCTTAGGCATCCCCTTCATTGTTTCACAATCCCTCAAGTGATCCACCATTTTCCAAGGTGGTATTGCGCAAGGGAAGCGCCAATTCACTACCAGGTTCTTCACTGGAAAAATTGTAACTTGTGGCAATCATAGGTATCTCGTTTCATAACAACAGTGTCCTTTCTAGGATTTCCAACTTTAATACCCATCATCTCATACATATTACACACATACATTCATCATGAGATATCATCATGGTAATTTTACATATTAATTTCCAATTTTGTTTTACACATAGGAGACTAAGATTCCCAGTCACAAGATTTATCCTCAGGACATTTAGCTCTTGCAACAACAAACATCAGTTTTACTTATGGGCTTACACTATTTCCATGTCCAAGACCATTCTTCCTGTATTTTTTCTTACTTTAATTCAGCCAAACATATTATTAACATATTATAACAATTTGCAATCATTAATTTCTCAGTTATGTTATATACATGTAAATAAAGTTTCCATGCATGAGTTTTTCTACTCAATATGTTTGGATCTTGCAACTATAGATATTGGTCTTCTTTATGAGATTACATCGTTGCCATATCCAAGACCAATCTTCCTGTAATTTCTCAAATTTCTTGCATGGAAACAATATTGTTAGCACTCATGGATATTTCCAACAATTCATGAAATTATCTCAGAATTGTAATTTGCCAGCAATTCAATTACTTTCAGCCATTGTTCACTTTTTTTTTTTTTTTAAATTGGATTCAAGCATTAATCATATTATCTATAATGAGACTATCACCGACCACAACATATGCATTCAATCCATGAAGTGATTTTTAGAGTTATATTAATCTAAAAATTTCACCACTTCCAACTATTGTTCATATTAAATGGAATGTAACCATCATTCATCACACTTGCATTATCAACACTCAAACTTTTCATAATGTAGTCAATTATTACCAATGTGCCATTATCCATGGCCACATTTACCAAATGCATCCTTTCATTGATTCCATAATACCATATATGTATTTCATTCATTGCTACCATGGGAATATGTATCATGTCTTGTCTTGGTTATGATATCATAACCAACATAACACAATATGCAATTAATTTCTCATAAATGCATTCAAGCAAAGAATAATATTTTCAAAATCAAGGCCCCCTTCCTTTTCATCGATTCAAATATTGAAAACTTAACTAAGGGAATTCTTACCTCAATTCCCTTCATTATTCTATGCAATATAAGCAACCCCAATTGCATACATGTATGGTTGTTATCAATTTACTTGATGCTACCTGATCAATTGGTGCTTGGTAGAAGCTCACAGGCTCCCTTCACCAACATCTTGATCAACATTCCCACCATCCTCATCTTTCTTCATATGGATGGATTCTATAAGAAATAACATCATCATGCTATAATCATTTTTCTTGGATATACAATCCATCATTAGTTTTATTGAATATCATAGCATCATCATTTCATATATGTATATTTCATGCACATGCATCCTATTTTTATTTTATGTGTCATGCATCAATTCTATCATGCACTACAATGCATATCTATTTCAACTTTATTTATTTAGTTAGTTTTGTTGTTGTAGATGATTGTCCTTGAATTCTTGAAGACCCTTGTTTCCCTATGCACCACTATTTTTCTTAATTGTGCACCAATGGCCCCTATTCTACACCTGCTAGCCAAGCCTCACTTGGCCATTTTGAATTTCCAACCACTAGATCCACTAGTGATGTCATTTCACAATTGCTTCCCATATTCCAAGAAAATCTATCCCAACATCTTTTAGAAATAATTCTCACTATCCATAGTGTTGTAATATGGACTATTCCATATGAATATTAGCACTGTAATCTAATTAGTCACTCCCCATTTCCTTGACCAAATCAATATTGGAATACCATTGTCATTGATTGGCATTTCAACATTTTGAAATTTTTCTTTTTATGTCATCTTTCTGATACTCTTTTCCATCCATGAATTTTCTCATTTTTACATACCTCTCTTCACTTCATTAAGTGATTCATTGTGAAGCACTAATTGGCCACTGAAGACCACTAGGCTCCAAATTGAATTCTACACTCCTCCATTGTACTTGTACCCTACATTTTTTGCGAACTCTAAATTGAATTCTAAACTCCTTCATTGTACTTGTACCCTACACTCCTCCATGAGTCACAACTCATCTCATGATATTCATTTTCCTTCTCTTGTAGCAATCTTTGTAGCCTTCATTATATTTATACCTTTAAGTCTATGGAGTCCTCCTTACTCCTTGTGCATGCAATGGCATTCTTCACTTGTTGGATTCATACCTTATGTGAAAATATATATCGACCTTCCTTTTTAATTCATTCAAGCTCTATACAGCAGAATACTAATATCTCCCTACTCCTTTTTAGACCGTTTTCATTCTTGCATCACCTGCCCTGCACTTTCCTTTGCAGTTATTTGATACTCCATCCAAATTCACAAGCTTGAACTCCTTCCATGTCCAATGGACCTTGGGATTAATATATAAAATAGACCCGCTCAATACTCATTGTGGAAAATTAATCTCTTGCTAGAAATCCTTTCACACAACACTCTCTGTTAAAGTGATCCCCTACTTATTAACAATGTCATGTTGATAAGCTCAACCTATTTTTACTTTGCCAAGTAATTGTACTTAAAATGTGCCTTTATACTTATGCATAGGCATTGTAATGACCATATACACTCTTCGTTACACAACCATTCACCTTTGGCACTCACCTCTATCGTCTAGGAAGGTTCCTCCAAACTTTGACACTATTTGGAAAAATCTTCATATTGAGTAATTACATGGTTCTTGAAATCCAATTCCACTTTCCATTACTTGTCTTATAGATATTTATTGCCTCAATAAAATTCTAAAAGTTCTTCCATGTTCCATTACTTTGATATTCAATCGTAGGTGTGAATTTATTTGATTATGCCTCTAATTTTGCACCATGTGTAAGCAATCATTTATGTTAGAGTTATGCATGTTGGAAGATTGGATGTTGTCATTGATGTAAACCATAGTCATGGGTTTTGGACCGCAATATTGATGAAGGTATTTGGACATGAAGGACAATTCACATGCAGATAATACACCCATGGATGGATAGTATACATAATGTTGTTTCCAGTGGTATGTGGCACGTCACGTGGTTCGTCATGGTTGAGGAGAAATGAATTTTTGAAGATGACAAAGTGAATTGAATAAGGAAGTACATGTAGGCCCTGAAGATAATTAAAGAAAAGAATTACAAAATAACAAAGTGTCAGGTCGGCCCTAATGTTAAAAGGAAGTGACATAAATGGTATAAATAAATATCATTATACATTCATTTGATATACAAGTCGAATTTCAGAGGAAAACAAAAGTAAAGAAGGTTGGATTTCAAGGGAGGATGAAGTCTTTTGGTGATGTGTACTAAGGTATGGTATTTCCAGGTCATCTTACTATTTTCACTATAACTTTTTTTATAGAACGATTAAAATGGTTAAATTGCTATGGTATTGAGAAGACATATCAAGGTACCTATGGTAAAAGTTTCATCTCTTGATTCATTATAATTATGGAGATACACTATGTGGAATATAGGGTTTTTGACCAGTCCTAAAGCTAGTCAATAAACAGGTGTTCTGGGTAAAATAGTCATAACTTCTTCATAGAGAATCCAAATGAAGTGGGACGAATTACATTGGAAATAATATGGACTTTAGTTTCTTGTGTGTGATTTTTAGAATCTGATGTTAAATATTGAGCGTGGGGCATGTTGTACAAGTTCAGTCTCCTAAATAAACCAGAATTGAACAAGGTCTACCATTCTCTCTATAACTTCTTTTTAGGGAGGATTCAAGGAGTGAAACTTGGAGAAGTTTCAGAGAATACATTGAGTAATATTATCTACATTATTAGAGTATTTCAATAATTGAATAATTGCAGAAGTTGAAGAAGTCTCATGAATCAATATCAGGTTCTATGTGATGGTTGGTTGATGGTGATGATTTAATGTAAATTTTTATTATCTCTCATATATTCTTGGGTGGAAGGAATGGGAAAGGATGGAGAGTTAAACCCTCTCTTGATATTGGAGGATTGTATCTTCCTCTTGTAGGTTTATCTCTCCCTTTACATTTGGATGTTGTAACTACCTTTAGAAGTCATTACTTCCCTGGAACAATAACTATTGATTATTTCTCATATATTGTGCATGGTGTACTGTGGTGTATTGGTGTAACTCTTATAATATTGTTCATTTCTCATTGGATATAGTTGAATGGTTTAAGTATAAGTTGAAAAAAGTTTTAAATTGTACTTGATACTGATTCACCCCCCTCTAAGTATCAACAGTTGATTTCGGAGCCGGTTACCTTCAATACAGTTTAAAAACTGAAAGGAAGATCATATGCAGAAATTGAAAACAACATTCTAAATGGGATTCCACCATTTGATGGAAGAAATTTTGAATATTGGAGTAATAGAATGGAAACTTACTTGAAATGTCTTTGGGAATATGTTTGGTTCTCATTTGCTTCAGGATACAATGCTTTGAAGAAACCAAAGACTGGAGCTTGGAAGGAAGCAAAAAGGAACAACAAATTGACAATAGATACCATCCTGGATGGATTGACAGATTCGGTGAAATCCAAGGTGGGATCATGTGCATCAGTAAAAGAGATTTGGGACAAGCTACAAGACCTTTATGAAAGGGAAGAAGCAGAAGAAGAAGAAGAAGAAGTTGAAGCAAATTACAACATCTCAGATTTCAAAGAAGAAAATAGAGGTCAGTTCTTTTGCTTTAATTGTGAAGGAGTAGGACATGTTGAATTTGAATGTCCTCATCCAAGGATTGAAAGAGATGACACTAAAGAAGAAAATTCCAATGAAGAAGAAGAAAATCATGAAGCAAAAYTGATTCAACAAGAAGATGAGAATCTTAAAAAATTGAAGCATGTTGAGATTGAAAATGGCAAGCTCAAAGACACGCGTAGAAAACTAAGAAGTGAATTGGGTAGTTATGAAAATACAATTGTAAGATTGAAGAAACAATTAAAAGACTTTGAGAAACTAAGAGAAGAAACCATTTCCTTGAAAACTCTTCTCGAAGAAGCAAGAATAAGAGAAGTAAAGAAGGTCCAAAAGATGAAGAAAGAAGAAGATTGTGGGAAACTTGAACAAGAAGTTGTCTCATTGAGGAAGAGCTTAAGAAACTCTCAAGGGCCAAAAGAATTAACACATCTTGGATTCATGGGTGAAACTTCATACAAATAAAATGCAAATACCAACAAGAAGATTGAAGAAAGAGATACATAGACAATTGATGAGAAGTGGACCAGGATACCAGAAAGAATGAATGATTACAAAAGAGATGAATATCCAAGAAGACCTCCTACCTTCAGGAATTAAAGAAGCTTCAATCAGTATTAAGGAAACTACAAAAGATTATATCATGAACCCAGATGGACTACATCACAAAGAAGGTCACTTACTTCAAGGTATCAAAACTTCTTTCTTGGTCATTGTTATACTTGCAAAAATTTTGGACATAAGGCAATTAATTGCAGAATCAATGGAAGGAACAAATACACGAGAAACATGAATGGTGTAAATAGAAGATATGGAAATAATCATGGATTTGTCAACAAAAGTTATAATTCATTTTCCCCATTGATGGACAAAAATATTGTATGCTACAAATGTAATTATCTTGGTCACAAAGCACGAGATTGCAGATATATGAATGAAGATGTCCCTATGCCAACCACAATATGGAGAAGGAAAGAGTTTCTAAACAATGAATATTGTTGAATAGAATTGACCACTGAAAAATGTAAAGAAGAAGATGAATGGTACATAGATAGTGGATGTTCTTCACACATGACCAGGGATCAAGACAAATTCATCAGCTTGAAGAGAAAGGGTGGCAATGTTGCATTTGGAGATGACTTATCTACCAAAATATTTGGAGAAGGTGTAGTAGAGCTTGGAAGAAAAAATGTAAAAGAAAAGAATGTCCTATTGGTTGAAGACTTGAAGCATAATCTATTCATTGTTAGTAAAATGTGTGATCAAGGATACACTCTTACGTTTGACTCCCAAAAATGTAAAATTAGAGAAAATAACTCAGGAAGATTGGTTGCAACTGCAACAAGAAGAAGGAACAACATATACATCCTAGACATGAAGAAAAGAGAGAATACAGAAGCCACACAAAAGGATTCCAAGGAAGAAAAAGTCTCAAAGACCAAAAATAAGGATGAAGTATTATTGAGTGCCACATGTTCAGGGGGATTAGCCCCAAAGAAGAGAGTTACCTTTTGTCATTAAACTCAGGGGGTGAAATCCCTACCCTTTGCCATTGATGTCAAAGGGGGAGATAAATTGGGATTGTGATGATAGGGGGAGCATGAGTGTTTCCATCAATGACAAAGGGGAAGATTGTTGGAAGATTGGTTGTTGTCATTCGTGTCAACCCTAGTCATGGGTTTTGGACCGCAAGATTGATGAAGGTATTTGGACATGAAGGAAAATGCACATGCAAATAAAACACCCATAGATGGATATTATACATCATGTTGTTTCCAGTGGTATGTGGCATGCCATGTGGTTCCTCATGGTTGAGGATAAATGATTTTTTGAAGATGACAAAGTGAATTGAAGAAGGAAGTATATGTAGGCCCTGAAGATAATTAAAGAAAAAAATTACAAAATAACAAAGTGTCAGGTCGGCCCTAATGTTAAAATGAAGTGACATAAATGGTATAAATAAATATCATTATACATTCATTTTATATACAAGTCTAATTTCAGAGGAAATCAGAAGTAAAGAAGGTCGGATTTCAAGGGAGGATGAAGTCTTTTGGTGATGTGTTCTAAGGTATGTTATTTTCAGGTCATCTTACCATTTTAGCTATAACTTTTTTCTAGAACGATTCAGATGGTGAAATTGTTATGGTATTGAGAATACATATCAAGGTACCTTTGGTAAAAGTTTCAGCTCTTGATTCACTATAATTATGGAGATACACTCTGTGGAAGATAAGGCTTTTGACTAGTCATGAAGCTAGTCAATAAACAGGTGTTCTAGGTAAAACAGACATAACTTCTTCATAGAGAATCCAAATTAAGTGGGATGAATTGCATTGGAAAGAGTACAGACTGTAGTTTCTTGTGTACGAGTTACAAAATCTGATGTTAAATATTGAGTATAGGGAATGATGTACAAGTTTGGTCTCCTGATCAAACTAGAATTGAACAAGGTCTATGATTCTCTCTATAACTTCTTTTTGGGGAGGATTCAAGGAGTGAAAATTGGAGAAGTTTCAGAGAATACATTGAGTAATATTATCTATAGTATTAGAGTATTTCAATAATTGAATAATTGCATAAGTTGAAGAAAGTCTCATGAAGTGTTATCAGGTTCTATGTGATGGTTGGTTGATGGTGATGATTTAATGTAAAGTTTTATTATCTCGCATATGTTATTGGGTGGAAAGAAGGGGCAAGGATGGAGAGTTAAAACCTCTCTTGATATTGAAGGATTGTATCTTCCTCTTGGAGGTTTATCCATCCCTTTACATTTGTAATATGTAGCTACCTTTGGAAGTCATTACTTCCCTTGAACAATAACTATTGATTATTTCTCATATATTGTGCATGGTGTACTGTGGTGTATTGGTGTAACTCTTATACTATTGTTCATTTCTCATTGGATATAATTGAATGGTATAAGTCTAAGGAAAAAGGTTTTAATTTATAATTGATACCGATTCACCCCCCTCTCAGTATCAACAATGCATAGTATAGAAATTTTGTCAATTAATGCTACAGGTCATTCTTTATCCCAATTTATGAATAACACAATGCACCAAATAAAAATTATGATTCCTTAGATGAATTCCTCTCTGAAACATATCTTTAATGACTATACTATACTCATGCCTCAATCTGAGTTTTGAGAAAAAAGTTACAACATCTACATGCTGCAAGTTCCACTCATTCACTGCTACAACAATTTGTTTTATCACTTCCTGAGAAAATATAACACCCAATTCAAACTTATGATTTGAAAAATGTCTTATACTCCTCAATACATTTCCAACAACCATTCACTTGCTCAAATCCAAGCTTCGAGCTGAAATTTATGGTCGAGATAAGTTTTGATTGTTTTACCCAATTTATCCATGTATGGTACAATTGTCTTATTTATCTTCTTGCACATATTTACATACCCAGATCTTAAATATGGATTTATGGATATGTTATATGATTCATAATATTTCCATTGACTGATCATGTGCCCTAAACAAACTTCTAAGCATGGAGTTATGCCCTCCGGAAGTAACTTTGGTGCCAAAATTTTACCCTCGCTATTTTGGTTGTAACTTCTTCATATGAGCTCCATTTTGTGAACCGTTTAGCTCATTGGATAGCTATCTCCAAGTTATTTAGTTATATAACCAAGATACATGATTATGGGTTTTGATTGTCTAAAAACGTCATTTAGGCCCTCAAAAATGCATCACAAGTTAATGACCTTCAAAACTATCAAAAATTCAGAAAATTTTACATAAGATTGACTATTTTACTACTGTAACAGCCCTTTAAATGTGAATTTTTGATCTCAAATCACATGGAATCTAAGACATTGATTTGCGCTTCATCAACCATCGATGACCGAAATTCTCTTTTGTGCGCACACAACACTTTCTCCAAACTGTCGAACCGACCGTAAGCCAATGGCCCAACTCCTTGACAACCAATTTGCGCACAAATCTAAATGGGCCAATTCAACCATCCATTGTCAAAAATATTCCTTGGTGAATGAAAATTCACACTAATTTGGGCAATGCCCAACCATAATCCCATCGGTGATTAACGATCCCCGATGACTGTTGAAAACACTTCCCCAAATCAGTCGACCTGACCATCAGACGTCAACCACTTTTAGGCTGATGTGGCATGACATGTCATCCTGGGGTGTCAACTTAAGTGATGTGGCACAACACATGGATGTTGATATGGTATGACACATGGATGTTGACATAGCATGACACGTGGATGATGATGTCATCATTCTCTTTTCCTTCATCAACGATCGACCACTCCTCTTGGATAAAAACAAAACTCTCATCACAATCTGTCGATCCTTGATTTGTCAGTCATCGACAATCAACAGTCCCCCTAGACACATGAAACCTTCATCATATTTTGTTGATCATCGATTCATCAAACATCGACAATCCTCTTTGTACGTGTGAAACTTTCATCAAATCCTACCAATCCCCAACCATCGACAAGTTCTATTGGTAAACTTTGACACTTAGAAAATTTGGCCAAAATCTGTCGATCCTTGATTCATCGCCCATCGACGATTGGAGACTTCTTTTGGTCGAACTCAAATCTTTGCCAAACTCATCAATTCGATCGTCGAACATTGGTGAGTTTTGTTGGAAAACTTAAAACTCTCCGCAACTTTCCTTGATTTGACCACCGACCATCGACGAATCCAGTTAGGGGACTTCAACACTTAGCATTTTTTTATCAAATTCTAGGTGAATTTGGGTCATTGATCGCTTACTCAAGATGATCTTGGCCATTGATTATGTTCCATCTTCTCAATGAATGAAATGAACACAATTCGTTGATCTAATCCATTTCAAAAATCCCTAAAATGAATCCTAGATGTTGATTTGATAAACCTTTCAAAATGATCGAACCCTACGGATTTTAAAATTTATCATGATGAATCCCAATCGTCAATCTCAATATCAAAAAATATCTCGGCCATTGATTCGCCAAAAGTTTTGTAACTCTACAACAACCACTATAACTCGAAATTCGACCATTCCAAGTCAAATTTGGCTCTGGAACTTGCAGATTAACTTCAGTAAATTCTCTTAAACAGTTCTGATTCATTCTAACATGAATCTGGACCACGAATTTGAGGATTTGACTACAATTTTCTCTCGTTTTTCCCCAATTTCTCCACATAAAAATATATAGAAACGAAATTTACCCAAATTCACATCATTTCTTGGCCCATACAGGTCCATTGTTGAACTAGTAGCTCTGATACCACTTTGTAACATACCCAACCACCAGTTGAGCAACATACGTGTGGATTACACATTTAAAATTAAGATTTGATGATTATTAACTTCATGTAGCTTATCAACTACATATCACACACAATTCAACCATTTGACTGATACCACGGTTCTAAATATATCTAACAACATATATTAAAACATGAATGCAACTTCTCAAGCAAACAACAAACACACAACATCCATATAAACCATTTACACAACAAAATATCATGATAAAAACAACAGAGAACTTATTTGTTAATGTATAACCAACTGACTACATATGAAGGAAGAACCTCCCAACCATAGGCATTGTTTCTCATTTTCTTTCAACAACAAGCCATCCTCGAGTTGAGGCTATGAGTCCACAAGGAGATCCATCGCTCTGGCTATATGTTCTCCACACACAGCAGCCCCAAAATGTAGGTTCCAATATGTTTTGCCATAACCTGTACAACCCAAGGAATGGGATTCCCCTTCATTGCACACAGTCCCTCATGCCTTTCCACTTCCCTCCAGGGCTCCAGTGCATATGGTTGACTATAAAACCTCCTAGTTATTCCAAGAATTCTCACAACAACTCTCACAAGTCTCTTGAGTCCATTTCTCAACATAAAAACGCTTCACCACTTTACAGCCTGATTTATAGACACATGAGCCTCCTTCTCAACATAAAAAAACATCCCAAAAATGGTTTCCTTCAATCCCAACATGGTTGGTTCTCTTCCCAACACTCATATCCTCTCTTGTTGTCCAAAATATGCAAGTAAAAAATTCTCTCCATGCAAAAATGTGATTGTCCCAAAAAATTTCCTCTTGGTCATGCAAATTTCCTCTCTTTGCTTGCTTTCTTTCTTGAATTTACTTACACTCTTCCCCAAGTTTATTGTACTTCTACCCATGTTTTCCAATAACTATGGGATGTGACTCCTCACACCCACCCTCTTACAAGAGTTTGATGGTTGGCTTTAGGAACACTCAACAACAAATAGAATATTTACACAATAATAATAATAATTCATGAATGTGGGTTGGATTAATACCCATGAGTAATTCTCCCCTTGGGCCCCCTACCTCTTTTGGAATCATATCCCCCCATCGTTCTTCATCTCTTTTGTATCGCAGCCAACAATTACTATTTTAACTAATTATTTCAATGCACATAATATACCATTTGGCCCCTAGCCCTATTAAACCAATAGGGCTCTTCACCCCAACACATCGGTTCACCAACCTAAATCACATTTATACAATTACATTATAATTTGTGGGGATTAAAAATGGGGATGTTACAAGTTCGATTAACGTTCGACCCAACAAAATTTATACTCTTTAGTTATTATTAGCCAATTTAGTGATGCCACATGGCGACCACTAATTGGCCCATGTGGCACCACGTCATTGTCTACATCACCAACAGAGTCACATACCCAATCATTTCCATGTCACCTGTCACCTACCACCTGTCTGCCACTTTAATGTATGAATTCCACATCACCTTGTTGACTATACATGCCATGTCATCGTACGGATGACACATGGCACATTTTTACGGGTCCACATGGGTGTCAAAAATGCCAAATTTAAGTGACATGTGGAATCATCTCATGTTGCAATGTCAGCTTGTTGATGTCATCATGACGAAACCCTTTCAATTGTACGAATGGCCACGTGGCACCCTTATTTTTCCATTTTCTTGAAAACTTCAAATGATCGCAACTTTCTCATACGACGTCTGATTGAGGCGATTCACATGCCATTGGAAACCTCTCATCAAGCTCTACACAATGGATTCATTTTCATTAGAAATTGAGAAGAACAATTTTTTGGTGTTTCAGATCCTCCTAGATCAAATAGGGTTCTCATTTATATTTGGCATAGTAAACATAGTGGACCACTCCTTCGTTGGGCATCCATTTGGGAATTGTATGCAATTAAACCAAGCATTTGAACCCATTCAAAATATAGTTTTTTATACATGGCTATGAATCCACCTTGAGAAGAATGATCTTAGCATAATTTTGAATTACAGAGAGTCTGACATCAAAGTTTTAATTTCATATAATCTATGATAGCAATATGGACGAGACATAGGCCTACCATCTATAGATTATATTGGTATAAGAGCAGTTGAATTCATGATGATAAAGAAGTTGTACACATTTTGAGTAGAAAACAGACCCTACATGGGTTACAAAGCACTGAAAAAAGAAAGGTTGGAACATCTAAAGGCCATTAATGTGAAGATCCAAGAGGGCAATTGGAATTTGAAGGAGAAATAACATAGTCTCACATAGATGATGGCTTACTTGTACCAAGACTTGGTAACAAAGGAGAACTCATTGTTAAATTATAGGTATTTTTCCAAGAAACCAAGGAATCACAAACACCTTCCATTTCTATTGTAGAATCCAACACCATGATTGAGACAAGCATGATAAGCTTACCCTTCAAGGACCTTTCTCAATCCATTTTGGAAGAGATATTTGGTAATTTTGAAAATAAAACTAGAGGAACAATCACCAAACTATTGAGACAAATGGGCTATGATTGTCAGGGTCTATGCAAGAGAATCCAAGGGATTGTAAGCCACGTTGTAGTCAAACCTAGGGTAAAGTGTGATGATCTAGGATTTGGTGGCACATAGGTAAAAGGAGAATGCTCAAAGGATGAAATTTGTTTTGATCATCAAGAGGTTGAAGCAGATATCCCACCTTTGGAAGTGTTAGAACTGGGAGAAGCCATGTTCACCAAGGTCAATTTTTTGAAAGAAAAATATGTTACAGATTTGGCATTTTCATCAAAAGAAAGGGTAACAACAAATAAAGATATAGCACACTATCACTTCATATTTCTTATGGTGGTTTGTTGAAGGGTGTATGTGAATAAATTTCAAAGACTCAGTCTACATCAATACTTGGGACACCAACCAATTCAATCAATTAGATTAATAAGGAAAAGAGCAAGAGGTACACACCAAGCAAGTCATTCTTGTTTGTTTCTACTAGAAGAAGAAGGGCATCAAACTTCTAGCTATTGGTATCTTAAGGTGTGTTTCTTATATGGGAAGAAATGCCATCTTGAAGATTCTTGTTGGAAGAATCAAGCCACATGCCATAAGACCCATTGTTTATAGGGAAATAATGGCAAGAAAAAATTCTCAAGGAGAAAACAAGTTTAGAGGAACATGAGAAAAAAGAGAATGCCAAGTAACCCATGCAGTCATAGGAATTTTTTCCATCAATACAACTTAAATGAACATTGGGAAGTCATGTGTTGGAGGCTTCATCTAGAAATCCATCTCATGAATTCACATTCAAAATAAAAGTTTGGAGAGGAAAGGTTAAGGGAAAGAAGATATTTCCACACTTCTAAACTAAGGAGCATAATTGTTTGAGGAAATCTACTATGGAAGACATTTCTTCAATCCTGGATGGAACTTTTACAAGGTTGCTAGGAATAGAGGTTGTGTTGTAGAAGAGAACATAATGTTTCTCCTTAGAGAATATTATGGGGACCAATTTCAATTTTTAATCATTTAATGCATTCAATTTGAGATCTCAAAACTTCCAAGTGACCTCAAACATTAAACTAGGGTTGTTATAACTGAATAATTTTACACTAAAATTATGACAAAAAATTATAGAAAAAACACAAATATCAGGGAGAAATCATCCATGCACATAAGACACAAATTTTGTTCAATTAATTTTTTCAAATTGAGAAATTTTTAGGAAAAAACTAGTCCTCTCAGCAAAATTACAACTTCAGCAAAATTCTAGAAAACCCTTCCAACTTAAAAATATGTTGTACATCCTACTGACGTCACATGTATGGATGATGACGTCCATTGTACAGTTTGCATGTGTGGTACATACTTTTGTATGTCTTGTACGGCCCACACGTGTCGCTAAATCTGTTGTTGTGACTCACATGTGTCGCTTTTTCTGATTGTTTCTTCATGTTGTACGGTCCACACATGTGGTACAGACTTTACTAGTCCCACATGTGGCTTGTTATCCCTCTTCCTCTCACATGTGTGGCCTCCTCTTCTTGGATAAAAAAAAAACAAAAAAAGTCTCATCATAGTCCACCTAGAAATTGGAGTAAAATTCTCCTCATAGTCCACTCCCTCTTTCTGGGAGTACCCTCTCACCACAAACCTCACCTTGTAATTCTCGATGCTACCATCTGCAACATTCTTGATATTATAGATCCACTTGCAATTTTCCATCGACTTCCCCTCTGTTATTAGAACTATGCCCCATGCATCATTATTCATGATGGAATGATACTCCTCCATCATGGCATCCTTCCAAACCTATTGGACTACTGCCTCGTCAAAACTAGAAGGATCGGAATCAATGATGATACTCATAAGGGCCACATAGCTCAAAAACCTTTGTGGAGGCCTACTCTCCCTGAAGGTTCCCCTAGGGGTTGCATGCCTCTCTGCATATCTCAAATTATATTGAAGCCATATAGGCCTTTTGTCCTCTTCATTAGGAGGGTACACTAGATCCACTAACTCCATTGAATCCTCCTTATGGACTGAAGGTTGATCCCATGTACATGATGGCCCTATACTCTCCTCAACCTTCAGAGCCTCATGCTCCTCACCATCTATCTCTACTGTGGTCTCTCGAGACCTCCTGGAAGCGAACTCCTCCTCAAACCTGACATCTCGCCTAACCTCAATTTGTCGCTATCCTAGAATATAGATCTGGAAGGCCTTTGAAGTCTTGTTGTATCCCACAAACATACCCTTCCCCCCAGAAGGTTTTAACTTCATCCTCTTCTCCTTAGGAATATGGATGTAAACTCGACAACCAAATATCCTCAAATTCCCTATCTCTAGTCTCACTCTTGTGAATTCATCCTCGGGAGTCTTGTCCTCCAAGATCTTATGAAGACTCGTGTTTTGAACATAGATTGTCACATTTCA
This sequence comes from Picea mariana, assembly GCA_032191745.1. Lineage (NCBI taxonomy): Eukaryota > Viridiplantae > Streptophyta > Pinopsida > Pinales > Pinaceae > Picea > Picea mariana. The sequence goes on from JASDQU010370386.1 coordinate 56,986, forward strand.
TGCCTCTGCCCAAAGAAACATAGGTAGATATTTTTCATGAAACATCCCCCTGGAAGCCTCAACTGTGGTCTAATTATTCCTCTCTACAACCCCATTATGTTGTGGGTTGAAAGGTATTGTCATATCTCTCTTGATCCTCGACTCCTTGCAAAAAATATATGGATTTGTTGGAGGTATACTCGTCCCCATTATATGAAATCAATACCTTGATCTTCTTCCCTATTTGATTCTCCACTAGAGCCCTGAACTCCTTGAATTGACTGAAGACCTCATCCTTGGTCTTCATGAAGAAGATCCATGTCCTCCTGGAATAATCATCAATGAAGGTTATATAGTACAAGTAACCACTCAAAGATGGAACTTGTTAGGATATTTAGACACTTAGGAGTTAGTTAAGAACTAGTTGGTATAATGTGTCATTAGGAAAAAGTGTGTTTATTTAGTATGCATTAGTATGCATTTGTAATTAGGACATCCGACAGTCACGATATGTTCCTGACATAGAGTGATCCGACGGTTCACACTCTCCTCAATCTTAACGGCCATTGATCTATGGCTTAACACCCGATTGGTCCATGATCTCTATTTAAAGAGAATGGAGGGTCATTTGTCGATGATCGATTGTGAGAAACTCTATTATAAAATCTCTTTGTAATTTTTTTCTTTTGTATTAATAAACTGCTCCAAGTGGTCACATTGGTTGGGGTCGTGGATCTTTCCCCGTAGGGATTTTACCACGTGAAAAAATTGGTGTGTTGATCTTTAATCTGGTTATGTGAGTGGTTATTGAAGGTGTTCATCCTCTGTTGGAATACCGTTGTTGTCGAACATGGTATCATAGCCTGTTTGAAGACCCGCTCTTGTTCTAGATTGAGATCATGAAGCCAAGTTATCTCATCTCTATTTTCTGTCATTTCCGTACATTTATGGGTTGAGAGGACTATTCCATTACGTCTGGAGCACTTGTTTCATTCAGGAACACTTTTCATTTCACTCGAAAAGGTTTATGTTTTCCCAATATACGACCATTACAGTTAGATCTAGAGGTATACAGTTTGAATACACATTTTTTTAATTTTTGCAGAGTAGTATTTTGGTTTTCTTTCGGTTTTGTATTATTTATTTTCGAGTTTCTATTCGTTTAGATCTGTGTATGATATTTTCCCCATACCCTATGTGATCTCGGAAAATCAGAAACATATAGGAAAATGTGCATCTTTTGGGTAAGCTAACCGAGATCTAACCCTTGTTGTCATCGAGAAGTGAAATTTTTTTCTTGTGTGAAAAGAATTTTTTTTTTAGCATGCTCTCCAAGGTCGTCTTCAACAACAACAACATCACTGCAAATCCTCCTTCTGAACATTACAATATGTTTTTCTAGACCATTTGGTTAAAAATTGTCTTATTAAGTAAGAGGTCTTGAGTTCAAGTCTCTCTTTTGTTACTTTTTTTGAAAGTTCATGCAAAAATTGTAAAGTGTATTTCACTTCAAGTATAAAAGTGAAACACTATAAGTAGCTTTAATATTTTATTTTAGATTTATTTATTTTGCATGCAGATTTTATGTTATAAAGTAATTTCATTGTAAAAGTGATTCCCACTTCTCTTTATAAAAGTGGGTCACTTCATAAAGCAACTTACACTATCACGTGGTCATTTGGTTATTGTTTAAGCCTTTTTTTTTAAAGGGCATAACTCTCACATCCGAAGTCCGTTTTCAGTGCCCTTTTTTTTAAAACCGCATAACTTTTCGAGATCTTTCCATCCAGATTATCAATTTCAGTTTTTAAACCCATATTATCTGCATATTTAATATGGATTCTACAAGTAATGTCTTGCTTACCAGCACCAACTACTTCAAATGGAAATCTCATATGGAAGATTTATTAAAAAGTAAAGGCTTGTACCGGATTACCTTGGGAAAGGAAAAAGAACCTATTGATGATGATAATAAAGTCAAATGGGATAATAGGAGTGATGAAGCACGTGGACTAATCGGAAATTCCATCTCTCCTAATTTAAGGTTCCACCTTAAAGAAATTGATGACCCTGAAGAAGCTTGGGAAAAGATTGAATCTGTGTTTGGTAAACTCAATATTATTCGAGCACAAAATTTAGAAGATCAAGTATTGACCTTGAGTCTAAGTGATTTTTCTTGCCTTGGAGACTATCTATATAAGTTTAAAACACTCAGAATTTTATGTGAAGAATGTAAGATAACAATGGAGGAAGAGTTGTGCATCTATCTTATTCTTTTTAAGCTAGGTAGTGCATATTATGTGTTTGCATCTACCTTATATGCCATGAGAGAGGCTCTAGGGAAAGCTTATCAAAAACCCACTCTTGAGTCATTTTTTGTTGCTTTGATTAGAGAGGAAGATAAGCTTATACAACTTGGAGTGATCAACATTGCAGGTACCTCCAACAAAGCCTTAGTTTCCCAGTAGAAAGATAAACCCAAGTATCCCAAGAAGCAACATCCCTACTACAACAACAAGCAACATAAGGGTCCAAACCCGCTCAGATAGATTCAACTCCTAATGGTGACAAAGGAGAAAAATATAAAAATAAGAAGACTGACAGACATTGCAACTATTGTGATAAAGATGGTCATGATGAGTCTAAATGTTTCAAGAAGATGGCATCTTTAGAAGCAGCGATGAAGAAGCACAACATAAATATTGATTCTACTTCTTCTTCTTCTTCTCATGGACATGCACTTTCCACTTTTGGTTTCTCCTTCAACACAACTTCTACTTCTTCTTCTGATGAGTGGCTTATTAATTCAGGAGCATCTTATTGTATGGCTAAGGATAAAGCCATATTTTCTTCTCTAAATGAATCTAACACCAAGAAAATATTTGTTGGTGATGATAGATCTCTTAGTGTTGTAGTATATGGAACAGTTCAAGTAGATAATGGTCATTTCAATGATGTATTATGTGTTCCAAGTCTTTCTTGTAACCTTCTATCAATATATCAAATCACTCATTCAGGTGAAGGTAAAACCATAGAGTTTTCACCTCACCAAGTTGTAATCAAGGATCTAAAATATCCTAAGCATGTTCTTGCAACTAGAATTGCTGATGATATTACCAGGTTGTACCAGGTCATCATATTTTTCATCAGTTTTTGTTGCTCATAGTGATGACTTGAGGAGACTTTGGCATGAGCGGTTTGGTCATCTAAACTATCGCGCATTACAAAAACTATGTAATCAACAAATGGTGACTGGTCTTCCTATTGTTTTATGCAGAAATGGTATTTGTGTCAGTTGTGTTCTCGACAAACATCATCGGGATAGTTTTGAAAAACATGTCTCTTGGCACGCTTTGGGCCCTTTGCATCTTGTTCACAATAATTTGTGTGGTCCATATTCTTCTCCTTCTTTTTCTGGGTGCAAGTATTTCTTAACTTTCATTGATGATTTTTCTAGATGTACTTGGGTTTACTTCTTAAAACTTAAGAGTGAAGTTTTTGACATGTTTTTGGCCTACATGGACCTTGTAGAAAAGCAATTTGGACATCAAATTCAAAAGTTAAGAACAGATAATGGAGGCGAATATTTGAACAATAATTTTACAAGTTACTGCACTACACAGGGCATCCAAATGCAACACATTGTTCCATATACACTGCAACAAAATGGTGTGGTTGAGAGAAAGAACTGCACATTAAAAGAAATGGCTAATTGTATGATCCAATCTAAGGGATTAATTCTAAAGTATTGGGTAGAAGCAATCAACTATGAAAATTACATAGTCAATCGCACTCCCACAAAGGCTCTTAAAAATATAACATCGAAAGAAGCTTGGACTAAAATTAAACCATATCTAAGTCACTTCCGTGTATTTGATAGTATAGCATGGGCTCACATTCCTAATGAGAAAAGAAAAGCATTACAGCCTAAAAGTGAGAATTGTATATTTGTTGGTTATTCTGAAGATGTTAAAGGTTATAGACTTCTTCAACCACATTGTATTGAAATTATTCTTAGAAGAGATGTTAAATTTGATGAAAATATCTTGGCTTGCGAGCCTAATTCAGTGGTTGTTCCTTCTTCAACCTACGATCCATCTTCGGCGTTTGTGCCTTCTTTTGTTCCTATTTTGGTTTCTTCTTCAAATGATGACAGTGAGGATGAAAATCCACCTCTGCCTTCTCACCTTCCTCCAGATGATTCCTTTGAATTTGAACCAGCACCAATTCCACCGCTTCCTATATGGGTCTGTTCAAAATGAGAAGTAGCTGGTGGTCTTGTCGGTGATCCTTCATATCAGCGTCGAACACGTTCACAGTTCCAGCGAGCCTCTTCTCTTTTGGCTCAATTTTTAGAGACTCTTGATCCAAACACATTTGCAGAAGCTTCAGGTCATCTAGATTAGGATACAACAATGAATGAAGAGTATCGTTCTTTAATGGAAAACGATACTTGGGATTTGTACCTCTTCCAAAAGGAAGAAAACTTATCAGATGTAAATGGGTCTATAGAACTAAGTATGCATCAGATGGAAGTGTTGAAAGACACAAGGCTCGGTTAGTTGCCAAAGGGTTTTCCCAAGTTGAAGGAATCGACAATAATGAAACATTTTCCCCTGTAGCCAAAATGAATTCCATCTACCTTGTTCTTTCCCTTGTTGCCTCACATAAATGGGAGGTCCATTAGATGGATGTTAAATCTTCCTTCTTGCATGGAGATTTGCAAGAAGAAATATGCATGTAACAACCTCCTGGCTATGTCCAAAATGACTCTAGCCTTGTATGTCGTCTTAAGAAATCTCTTTATGGTCTTAAGAAAGCTCCCCGAGCTTGGTATGCCAAATGGGCAGCTTTCTTATTGACACTGGATTCTCTAGATGCCATTATGATCCTAATGTCTATACCAAGAAAGTAGGAAGCCTTCTCATCATCATTGTCCTTTATGTTGACGACCTTATCCTTACTGGTAGTGACTCAAAAATTTTAAACCATGTGAAAATCAGCCTTAAGAAGAAATTTGAAATGACAAACTTAGGCTTTTTGCATTATTTCCTTGGCCTCCAAGTTTTGCAAACCAATGAAGAAATTTTTCTTTCCCAGTCTAAGTATTCTTGTGACCTTCTTTGTCGCTTTCACATTGATGATTGTAAACCAACCCCTTCTCCCTTCCAGTCTAGATTCAAGCTTACTGCCACCTGTACTTCTCCTGAAGTTGATGCCACCATGTACCGTCAATTAGTTGGTAGCCTCTTATACTTGACTCATACCCATCCTGATCTTTCCTTTGTTGTTGGTCTTGTTTCCCGGTATATGAAAAAACCCCATGAAATCCATTGGAAAGAAGCTGAAAGGATACTTCGCTATGTCTGTGGTACAGTTCAGTTTGAGATACATTACAGTTCAGGGGGTACTCCTTTATTGGTTGGTTTCACTGATTTAGATTGGGTCGGAAACCCTGATGATCGGAAGTCTACTACAGGTTATGTTTTCAGCCTTGGTTCAAGACCTGTCACTTGGGCCTATAAGAAACAATAGGTGATTGCACTTTATTCAACAGAAGAAGAGTATTGAGCAGTGGTAAATGCAATCAGGAATCCTTGTGGCTTCAAAATATCCTTTCAGAGTTTAGATTCGAGCAAAAACATCTGTGTTATCACTGAAATTTCGTCTACACAGGGAGACAAGAACTCCTCATCATCAGCACAGAAAAACAGTCATTCATGGCACAAGGATTAGTTCCATAGCACAGCAAAAGAGCCAAAACTATACAAAAATGGCTAAAAAATTAAAAAGCGCATTGCACCCACTGAAAACGAGCGCATGCGCGCAACATCATCGTATATCGGGCGCATAA